>CANUEY010352027.1:0-11908 GCA_948099555.1 Croton setiger
ACAAGGTTTCACCATTTTATTACATTTGACATCTTTAACTAAGTTTTGTAACTCTTCTAATCTCTTTAAAGATGGATGACCTAGCCTGAAGTGCCAAAGATCTTCATCTTCAAAGGCTTTATTATACTGGTTATTGTGTTGGACAGAAACAGCCATAATTGTGTTGATAAATGGATGAGCTGTTTTGTGTTGGTACACATACAGTCCATCCTTTTCTTCAGCTAAACCAATCCTCCTCAAAGTATTCCTCTTCTGAATCAAACATACATTGTCTATTAAGGTCAGAATACAATGTAGTTGTTTGATCAGACTTGTAACAGAAATAAGGTTGAAGGAGAAGTGAGGTATATATAGCACATTTGTCAAATAAAATTCTTTAGAGAAAACAACAGTGCCTGAGTAATCTGCCTTGACTGTATTGCCATTTGGCAATTTAACTGTTATTGGTTTAATCATTTTGTATGTTGTAAATAGGTGTAGTTATGAAGCAACATGATCTGTAGCTCCAGAATCTAATATCCAGGAGTTTGAGAAAGGGATACCTGGATTCGCAGATTCAGTCTTGACTTCAATTGAGTTCACTGCCAGCATGCTGTTTATAGTGTGTGGATTGCCTTGAGTTGTTTTTGCTATGCCACCAGATTGATTGTCATTTGTAAGCTGGAGTAGCCTTTGTATTTGATCTTGAGTTAAGTTGAGTCCAGACTGTGTATGAGCACGATGATCTTGGTAGTATGTGTTTGAGCCTTGAAATGATTCATTCAAACTTTCAGCAAGGGCATTTTGTATATTTGGTGTAGTGAGACTCTCATCGAAGGAGGCTGCTTCAATTTCTGGCAGTAATTGTGTTTGGCAGTGTCGTATGGACTTGAGCATTGACTGATCACCATGAAAACTTGATTCTTCCTCTTGAGCCAGCAACTTCACTACCTTCTTTGTTGCATCAAAACTTGGTGGAGCCTGATAATTAGTTGGATTCCTTGGTCTATAGCCAATTGGATAACAAAATCTCCTGTAGCAGCTTTCTTTCGTGTGGTTATTGCCATTGCAAAATGTGCAATGCTTGATACTATTTGCATTGTAGAAATTGCCTCTGGATCTTGGTTGCTGATTGAATTACCTTGGCCTATAGCCCTTTGCCATCATGATTTTAACTTCTTGAGCACTTGCATAATTGTGTTCCCTCTCTTGCTGAATCACCAATGAGAACACCTTGTTGATGTTTATCTTGCATCATGATTTGTGACCTTACCACAGAATATCTTTCATTCAATCCTCTCAGAAATTTGTAAACATGTTCACTTTCAACATAGTCTCTAATTCTGGCAACAATTCCATATCAGCACTGTGGTCTGCATATACAATTTGGAATTGGCCTGAGCACTTGCATTTCATCCTCCAATATCTTCATCTGAGTAAAATATTCATTCACAGTTAGCTCTCCTTGTCTGAAATTGGCTATTTCTTCAATCAAATATGAGATTCTGGATTGATTAGGTTGAGAAAACCTATCTTTGATATCTTGCCATGCATCACACACGCCTTGTCAAGCCATAGAATACTGTTTGAGATCGAGTAATCCACTGAATTTCTGATCCAAGAGAGAACAATCATGTTACATCTTTGCCAAGCACCATCAGTGGATCTCCTTCTGGAGGTTCAATAATTGTTCCATCCACGAATCCAATCTTGTTTTTAGTCCCTAACGCCATTAACATTGACCTTGACCATACTGTGTAATTATTGGTTCTAGTGAGAATTGTGGTGGTTATCACAGTGGAGCTTTGCTCACTTGGATGTAAAAATAAGGGATTAGAAGGATCATGAAGATGAGATTGAGGTGTTTGGTTAGCCATTTTGAAGGTATAACAGATTTGGAAAAATTTCAAGAAGAAATTGTTTAGAAAGAAATCAAAAAGAAGAAAATGACAATCGATTCAAAGTTCTAAGTAATGAGATCAAGGAAAACTATTAACAAACAATCCAAGGCTTTGATACCATATCAAAGTTTGAGATATGAAGAAGATTGCATTCATGTAACTGAAATTTGTTGTAATAGTTCAGAAAAGAAAATGAACAAGAAAACAGGGGCAAATAGAGTATTTTCTCTTTAAGAGAATTTACAAGCAAAACTGGAAAACTTGAAACTATACTTGTTATCTACATATATATATTGAACATTAACTAACTACGGATTTGAAGCTTATAATCCAATATAATTGTTGATTCCGTCAAGTCCATACGTCTGCATGGTGAGCATGCTTAGTCTGTTAGGTAACTAACTGGAGTTGAAGACGAAGAAGGATTACAAGGATTAGAATCGCCTGTACTCCAGCTTACATGTATCCTCTTTTCTTTCTTCCTTATGACCAAGAAACGATGTCGTACCCTTTTAGTATACGGCTGCGTTTTGGCCATTATTTTCTTCTTTCAGTTCAGCTTCTTTCTTTCTTCCTTATAAACAAAACAGTGTCGTATCATTTAATTGAACGACTGCGTTTTGTTTTCTTCGAGCCAGCTTCTTCTTTCTTCTTCTCTTTTTCGTTTTCTGTTGTACTTCTCTTCTCTTCTTCTTTCTTTCCTGCTTCTTCCATTACCACTGCCTGCTGGGCTTCTAATAAAGTGCAAATAAAAAATTTTGAAAAGCAGTAAGTCAAACATCAATTTCCGGTCATGGAGATTAGGCTGAAAGTAATATTGATACACCAATGCACCACTCAGTTACTTTTTGCTTCATCCGATCAAACATCATCTAGCCATCACTACCACATTTCTTCATAGTTATTCTGATAGCATAACTCCAAACAATGAAAAATCAAAGAACTTCCAATCTAAAATTTTGATGATGAAGGTGAGAATTATGTAGGTGAATCGGTGCTTTTGTGATTTGTCCATGAGTTTTTCTCTTTTGACACTGGTTGTTTCAATCGACAATAAAGGTTGCTCGGAATGGCTTCGGTGGTGGTTCAATGATTGAGGCCGGCGATTGAAGTTGACAACAAAGGCCGACGAGCTCTGGTCAACGCTGAAGTTATGAAAGAAGCTGTTCGTGCCTTTGTAGATGAGAGGAAACAGATTTCCATTTTTTTTAATTTTTCTTTTTTTCTTAAAATAATTATAAAAATAATAAAAAAAACAATTAAGGGATAAAGGTGTAAATGAAAATAAATGTATCATTTTTTTCAAATATAAAAATAAATATGCTATTTCATTAAATAAAAGTTGAAAAGTATGCGATATCATATAAATTCTTATTTATTTACGACATACTACAGCCGCATCTAAGATGAACACAACCTCTAACTGTCACTAATTTTCTCCTCTTAAATTTTTTTTTTTTTTAAAATTGTTAGTCTTCACTTTTGGTCAAGATTCTATTTACGAACTCTTTAAAACATGTTTATAAACATATATCAAAATATCAAAATCATTTGGTTCATATTTTACGCATTTCCGACATTTTTCGATCGCGCGGACCAAAAACTCTAATTAGCTCCATTTGTGTCTTTCCACAGCAAATAAGCCTATAACATAGCTTACTATTCTTATTCAAATCATATATTATCATATTCAAATCATATAATCTATAATTATCTTAATTATCAAATCAAATAATGATACATTTTAATGAAAATGCTCGTAATGCATGTGATGACGTCGAAACGACGTAGGCTAGAGTTTTGGAGTGTCACAATAATTCCTAAAAATGTTCTTTAAAATAATTATTTTTTTTTATTTTGAAAAAAAAAAAACTAATAAGAGAGAGTGTCACACCAATTAGTTCATTCCATTCCTAGCCGCAAGCTCTTCAAGTTGGCTTATTTGGTTGCTCCGTTCTTTTTTGGAAACAGAAATTGATTTTTTTTGTCAATTTCAATTTAGCCATTTTACCATTAATAACAAAAAATAAAGGTAAATTACATTTCGGTCCCTAAAATTATGTAAAAGATGCATTTGGATCCAAAATTTAAAATATAAAATTACATTTTGATCCTTGAATCCAAGGGGCATTTTTATCTTATGAATACAAACTAAAGGAAAATAAATGGATCTTGGACGAAAGGATCTTTGAGATAGTTTCGTCAAAAGTGAGGGAACTCACCTTAATTTTTGAAATTCAGGGACTGACAGTAGAATAGTCCAAAATTTAACACTACAATAATTTTAACAAAAATTAATCAATATAAAAATTTGTATATAGTGTGGTGTAAAACATTATTTTTACCCTATTGTAGTTTATTATATGCTTATTATGTTAAAAAAATATATAATTTATTTTATAACTATTAAGTAAAAATATTTAAAAATAAAGCAATCAATTTATTATATGCTTATCATGTAAAAAGAGAAAAATATAATTTAGTTTATAATTAATAAGTAAAAAGATTTTAAAAATAAAGTAATCAATTTTTTAATAAAATATTAGATAGCACTAAAAGTGTATTAATTATTTTTAAACATAATTGGTTTATTAGGAAAAAAAATAATTAATAAATTAAAAATCTAAAAAAAAAAAGATGAATAGATTGTTGAGTAGAGTGAGGTTGATTGATTACGTACATTATTAAAGATTTACTAGCCATATGATGTACTCATTTTAGGCTGTTCGAAAATTTCCACAATCTCATAACTCTATTCTAATTGCTGTTACGTAGATCATGAACTTCCATTTCTTGTACAAGATTATCATTTTCTCCATCATCCATAAATTATTGTAAAATGACTATTTGTTACTGTAATAAGTGAAGATTCAATAATAATCAAAACAATGAACAAAATTCAAGTACAAAATTTCTAGTTAAAATTAAATTAGCAAAGCCAATTCTATCAATTATTGAACATCTTGTACGATCAACAAAAAAAAAATGAATTTTATGACCAATTAATCTGTAAAGCTATTCCAACTTCGTCAGACTTTGCTCTGTACTATATATACCAAACTAGAGAAAAGAGGGAAAACTATCACATGAAAGATCGCATCCGAGGCCTAGGCAAAGATTGTCCTCCATCCACGAATATAGTCGTACCGGTCATGTATCGGGAGCCATCACTGATCAAGTAGATCACAGTTGATGCTACATCATTTTTAGGATCAAGCCATCTTTGGAGAGGTGCTGTCTCATTTGTTAACTTCTCTGCTCTTTGCTTCCCGACTGACATCGGAAATTCATCCTGTAAGTGCAAACCGCGCGCCACTGCGTTCACTCTGATTTTGTATTTCCCAATTTCCATAGCAGAATGCTGGAAAAATAATTATTATCAGAAACAAAATAGGAATGGAAGAGAAACAACCAATATTCTCAAACCGCACATCTATAACCATTATGAAATTTTAAGCAAAAAGTTTTCTAGGATAGCCACAATACAACAATAGCATTGATAGAAATGCAGAGTAGCCAAGGTTGAAGTCAAGCGATCCTCGGGTGGTGTGAATTTAAATTGAAGGGCAATTTGGAATTTTGGATTCAGATATTCAGGAGAAAAATTTTGAAGAAATCGACATGAAGTCAAATCTAAATAAGCTTGCAATTAAGGGGTTCAAAATTCCCTTTCTCATTTCAAATATGGCTATTAAGAGCATATACTATTGATACAAAACTTGAGTTTCATCTAAAAGTAACTACGACTTTTGCGGAGAATAAATCCAACAATCTCTACAGAATAGGTCACGAGAAGCTTTTTTGATCAACATTTATTATTGAATGAACCAGATTACGCTATATGTTGATCATAAAAGACTAGATTGCACAAGTGAAATAAGGAAGAAATGAATTCAGTTTCTTACTCTAACTAATTGCTGGATTGCAGCCGAACATGAACCATATGCTGCAGCACCTGGATAAAGGCCTCTATGAGCACCAATAATAGAGGTCACAAAGACGATTGAACCTCCTGAATTATGATCGCGCATTCTTTTACCAACAGCCTTCAGCAAAAACCAAGGAGCCATAAAGTTTATTTTCACCATCTTTTTGAACTCATCTTGGGCCACCTGCAGAGGTTCTTGCATTTTTCCTGTCTCACACAATCAAAATTCACACCTTCTCAGTATTATGTTCACATCATCAACTAAAATAGTTACGTTGAAAACGACTTGAAGGGAAAAGAAACATATGAGCATAAAATAGGTTGATAATAACTATACACAAAAGAACCGTAAGTTACTACAAAAATGAACAGTTGCAGGAGGAAATTGAATGAATTAAGTGAACAATACAGTTAAACAACACAGATTTCAAATTATTATATAAGCCAAGTAACATAACTTTTATAGTTATGCCTTGATTCACAATTTCAACAAAAAATTTACAGAATAACCCCTAATTTTGCATCTCTTCTAAGTTTTCCTATATTTTCTCTACACCCTTTGACCACAAAATAGCCAGCAGTGCTGTATCTGCTTTTTCCCTAAAGTTTCATGCCCAATAAGGAGTAAAGCAACCACCTTTAATTTTCCATCTCTTTCCCTTTATATTAGTATGAGAATAAAATAATAATTAAGAGGCAGTTGGGGAAATTTTCCTTCTATTTGTATGGTCTAAATGCTCTTTTACCTAGAAAATTCCAAATTCTGGTCAATTTTCCATTGAATAATGAAAAAGCCATGTTTGAACTATAGACTTAACTATCATTTGCCTCTCTCCTCTTACTTTGAATAAAGAATTAGTAAATAGTAATACAATTTGCTAATGTAAGATAGAAGAATAAAAAAAACGGGAAAAAAATTATAGTAATACCTTCATAATCATAACAATGCACAAAAGCATCCAAATTCCCCAAAATTTTGCATGCCTTATCTACTGCTTCATCAAAAGCTTCTTCATTCTCTTCCTCCATATCCATCCCCAATATCTCCGCAGGCACAGGATTTTCAATGGCTATCTTCTCTTTAACATTTCTTATACATTTCTCATTTCCCATCAACACTAATCTAATCAATTTCAAATTAGAAATAATTAACAATATTAGCTAATTAACAAGTAAAAAATTATAAAGACAACATTCATAACAATCATTTTCTGTGTTTAAAGATTCATCAAAACCTTCGATTTAGCACAGGTAATCAACAAAAGATTGACAACCCAGAAAATTTATGGATTCAAAGATTCATTTTCTCAGTTTCTTTTATTTTCCCCCTTTTTCCCTCTGTTTCTCAGTAAGAAACAAGCAACAAAGTAAGAAGCAGAGACAGACTTAAACCTGCATCCCCTTTTGGCCAAATGAAGAGCTATATTTACTGAAACATCATCTCCATTAGAAGTGAGCAACACCTTCTTCAATGGGTTCTCCATACTTTGAACCGAAAACTGAGAGATGAATTTTAAAAAGCAGATTTATAGAGGAAAATGACTGATAGCAGAGGAAAGAAAGAAGAAAAAAACAATTAAAACTCAAAAGGCAGATAAGAGCGCACCTGAGAAAAGGAAATGATGGGAAATAAATAAGATTCCCGTGAGATATTTGAGTTTGTCTAAAAAAGGCAAATGTTTTTTGCTCTTGTGTCTGTGCTGATTGAAGCAATATTGGCTGTATTTTTCCATGTATTTATAGTACAGTAAGGTAATAAAAATAAGAAGATTATGGGAGCCACTTAAACATTAAAGAAAAACCAGATTTCACCAAGTACCTTTTGGCGTGTTAGTTGTGTCTAAATGCAATACGAACCAACTTGCCTCAAAACAAAAAATATTACTAGTCGAAAATTTATTAATTAATAACCTATATCATTTACACTTAATGTATGTATCTCATTCATTTATTGTACCTAAATCATTAAACATATTTAGTATGGTCCTTCAAAACATTATGTAGTATGAAGAAAAATTTCAGCCAATTTACTGTTGGAAAATAGTAAATTTTAGCTTTGAAGTTTGCTGTTACTATGGCCATTGACAGGAATTGGACCAGATGTCATCACAGATGTTTCCTTCTTAACTCAATCTTTTCCTAGTTATTTTTTCCTACATGTCTCTAGTGCTGCAAACGTTTTAGCACATAAGATAGCTGGGAAAAGTTAAAATGATTCTTTCGAGTGTAATTGTTTTGAACAAATCATGTACCAAAGGAAAATTGGTTTTCTTTGATAAAATATAAACCAGGATATGACTTGGTTAAAAAAAAAAAAAGAAAGCAAAAGGATTTTGAAGCGTGTTATCTACTTAAAACTAAATTGTAAATTGTGGTATTTACAACAAACATCCAAGATATTTCTTCGAATTAGAGGTGTTATTGTTACCCGAAGATTTCATTGGGCTCAACCAATTGGTTACACAATCATAAGTATAAATAAGGAAGTCTTCTCTATAAAAGGTTACACAATATTAATTATTTTACAAATCATATAAACAGTCTACTTCATAACTAATTTAAGTATCAAAGTGACCTTATTGCATTTTACCCAATTTCGACACAGATGATCTCAAAATTTCCAAGTCAACAAGTAGCATTTCATATAGTTCAATAAGTCTTCTGATTTTGAAGAATTGAGAATACAAGAATGATTTTTATTATAATTATGAGAGTGCAAAAATGGTGCTAGTCCGATGGTAGATTTTCCTCTTCTAGTCTGAGTGTTTGGTATTGATTCGCATTTCCCGCTTATGTATCTTTGAAAAAGAGAATTACTAGTAGAAAAGAAGAAACAGAAAAACGTTCTAATATGTATATTATACTTCTGAATTAAGTTCTATTATTGGCAAAGGAATACAACAATTGAGAAAATTATTTGAAAAAAAAAAAACAGCAGACAACATGCATGGATAAGGATATTCGACTAAGTAATTTAACTTATTTCATTTTTAAAAATGAATTTCAATCGAAAAAATAAAAAATTCATCTTGTACATGGCTAGGAGTTCTACAACACCCGCACAAGGGATCCCACAACCACCCCGTTCAAAGCAACCAACCATTTTCATGTACGCAAGCCCACTCTCTTCCACTCTATACACTGAGAGATTACTTGTAGTTTTGAAAAACATATATAGTGTTTACATTTTCTAAGTACATAAACAAGGGTAATATAAGAAAAATAATAATTAATTAGTCAAGCTAAGACAATTAAAATGAAAAGAAAAAAAATACAAAATATTTAAAATTGAGTATTTTCTCTAAACTACTTCTATCTAAATTTAAAAAAATAAAAAAAATAAAAAATTACATATGAGGATATAAGAGAAAAATGGAACATAATTTTAATTTAGGGAACAAGTAATTTGGGACAGTGCAAAATGAATGATGAGTAACAATATGGGAAAATGTGAGAATAATTTTAAAATATATTAGAATATTAATTTTTTTCTAAGTTCTAACTGTTATGTAAGGTCGGAGTAGTTACTTTTTATTGTAAATAAAACATATTGAGTTGGCAAGATTTTTTTTTTTTTTTTTGGGAACAACGAACTTAATACATATAAAAGCCAGATTTTGGTGGCAAGAATGGTAAATCACATGGACGCCAATTTAGTTGAGACAATTTGGTGAATTAATTTTTATAGATATGGATTTAGGAGGGACGTGTCTAATTTTGGTGGTGGCTTGGCTGCTCTTATTTGCTATTAATCCATTTGTAGAGAACCATTAAATGTGGGGTTGGTCATTTACTGTTTCCCCTTTTTCCTTGAAAAAAAGGAAAAATTATTATTATTATAATTCCTACTTTTTTGGTCCTTATGTTAAATTTAAAAAGTGAATTTCATAATCATATTATATCTAATAATGATTTTATTTGATAAAATATGATATTTAATACACAGACCACATAATTCCGAATGTAAGCAAAATTAAACATGATAAGTTTATAAAACATATAAGTTAATTTAGTAGACGCCATGAAGTATGATCCTATTATCTTCTCCAAACCTTGAGAATGCATTAATTATTCAAAATATACTAAAGAAAAAACAGAAAGCTTGAATAATACTGGACACATGAAATTGGGTGGGAAACTTCTAGAGGAAAAGAAAATTTGTTCACATTATCAATTTCTTACAATTTTATTTGAATTAACTTTTCGTTACGTTTTTCTATTTATATGCATGAAAAATATGAGAAAAAAAAGCAGCTTCCTCACAATGTCCTCTGTATGTTACACGATGCACAAACAAACTAAAATCAACATACAAAAAATTCCTTTCTTTTTAATTTTACTTTTTTGCTTCTTGAAATCGAGTTATTCTTTTTATACTATCTTATATAGGCAATTTTTTTTTTTAAAATTATCTTATAAAACATATTTGTTTAACTAATATATTTTATTCATTTATTTCAAATATATCTTTCAAAATTTGAGTATGAAAATATTTAAAATAAATAGAGAAAATATATTGATCAAATATTTTCTTAGTATTTATGAAAAATTAGATTTGCATGTATAAAATAAAACATAAAGAGTACAATTTTTTGCTTGTTTACCACTGAATTATGCTTTTAATTTAACTGTACTTTCAAGACCGTTCAGGGGCTCTAACACTAACCTGATCTTTATATCAGGTATGAGGGCAGAAAAACATTTGAGTTGGTTCACAAATTTTAAATTATAAATTTTATAGATTTAGTTATGAAAAAAATGAAAAATATGTGCAAACTATTGGAAGTGAACTACTGATAGGAAATGTAAGTTATATTATTGAGTATGATGTAAATGAGTCGAGCCGTTCGTGAGTTATCCAGAACTCAGGTCGATTTAAATTTATTCGAAATCAAATGGGTTGACTCAATAATTAAACGAACTGTTGACGAGCTAAAATTTCAAGCTTGTTAATGACTCGATTAAATTTATTTTTGCCTACTGTATTTTTTAAATCAAGATTTTTAGTTTAGAGTTTCATATTCATTATAATATAATAACTAATTAATGCTTAAAAATAATTTTTATCTAAATATTCATTCCTATTCTCTTTCTTTTTATTCTTTAGAGTTTTATAAAAACGAGCCACTCACCAAATACTTGAGGTTTGGCCTTATAAAAGCTCATTCAAAAATAAAATAAGCAACTCAAAAAGAAAACAAATTGAGTTTGAGCTTGATAATTCTTGGCTTGACTCGTTTTCAACTCTAATTTTGAATATAAAAATACATTAGGTTTATACTTTTATTTTATAAGCACCGGTAATTAAAAATAATGGTGATAATTTAAAATGATTATCGTATAAATTTAGCTAAATTCATTAGAATAAAATATAATTAAATAATATTTGAAATAAAATAGATAAAATTAAACATCGATCAATTGTAACTAAGAAGTCTAATATAGGTTACAAGTTTAATAAGAAGCCCAAGAGTAGCTATGACTCCCAAATGCTATAAAGTAAAAATGGATGAATGAATAACATTTGTCAATTATTGATAACAAATTACATTTCTCAATTAATGGAATAAGATAGTAAAATTTCTGCTTAAAGATGTTTAAAAATTACATTAGTCTCGTCCCCGTATAGTACCCTGTCTTGCTAATATTTGGAACTAACAAGGCATAAGAAGAATGTAATAATTACCTTATTAAAAAACTAATAAATGTTTCAATTTTCATTATTATATTAGAAATATCAAATTTATTTATTAAATAACTAATAAAACTCTTCATGTAAATGTTTATTTAATTTTGAAAGTATTATCTATTAATATTTTAAGAATATAAAAAAAATTATCATCTAATTTTATTATAATTTAAAAATGAAATATTTATTATAAAAAAAAAGTTAGAACACTTATTTGGTACCAACAAATAGTAAATGCAATTATTGTAATTTCACCGTGCATTTGGATTAAATATATATATATATATATATATATATATATATATATATATATATATATATATATATATCACACACTCTGTCAAATATTTGGAACTAACAAGGCAGAAATAAAATGTAATATATCACAAACAATATTAAATAAAAAGTAAT
>CANUEY010352048.1:0-12063 GCA_948099555.1 Croton setiger
AACTTTAGTTGTAACTAAATGTTATTTTGATAAATTAAATGTCAATTTCATATTCAGTTAATTTATTTTGATAAATTAAATGTCAATTTCATATTCAGTCGTATTATTTTGATTTATTTATCTGATTACGATTATATATAACACATGAAAAATATTTAAAAATTAAACAATAAACATTATAAAAAATAAAATTAAAATTACATTACCATAAATTGTGTCACAAAATATATCGTTTTTTACATTAATATAGGTACAATACATTATAAAAAAAATAAAACAATAAAGGAAACCTATATCTACTGCTCTGGCTGTCTGCGGCCAGCTTTATCCTTAACGTGGGTGGAGCCAGGATATGTCGGGGACCTCCTCCTCTGCGGCGACCTTCTAAGCGCCAATGGTACGTCTGAGTCTGAGTCATCACCGCTTAAGCGCTCAGCTGGAGGGCTCTGATCAACTGCTGGTGACCCAACTGTAGCTGCGGCATCGTGAAGCGGAGTTTGAGGGACGTCATCAGCGTCATAGAGATACTCTGTCAGATACTGCTGTAGCAGCTGAGCCCAATCAGACTCTAAATGGGCTGGCTATGCTGCCTGAGTTGCTGCTGCTGCTGGAGGGTGCAGAGCTCTGCGTCTTCCAATCCCTTCGATTCGGCCGCCTCTACGGCCAGGACGTCGCTGTGGCAGATCTACCGGCCGCTGCTGCTGCGACACAGTGTGTTACGGCTGGCTCTGAGTTACGTCGAGCTGCGTCTGATGCACCTGCAGCCCTCGCTAACAGACAGCCCCAATCCTCGCTAGAAAATCAGAGACATCTTCATGCCAGCTACCAAATGAGTGATGTCGCTGCTCGAAGGTGCGGATCTCCCGTAGAACCTCTGATGTCGATCTAGCCTGTAATAAATAACTCAATCATCGGATAATCATATTAAAACAAAATTAATAACAAAAAATATAAATATTTTACTTATAAGTGCAGTGTACGCCTCCGCAGATCCGACGAACCTCTGAGCTTCTCCGACGGTCCGGCGGTCCTCTGGATTGCTGATGAAGCGGACCGTGCGCTCCTGGAACCAAGGCAGGTAGTCCTCTGCCGTCTCAGCACTCCTGGTCGTAACTCCGGTGACCAAGGTGTCCAACCACTGCTCCCAGCGCGCAATGGCGGTATGGTGGAAGGTGCGCTAGTCCTCGCTGGGTCGGCCGATCCGGGTTAGGCGGTGCAAACGCCTATGCTCAGCAGCGTCCAGTAACAGAGTCAGTTCGGGTATCTCCTGCCGATACCCAAACTATCAAATAGTTCTGTTCGGAACGTGAAATTTGACCACGTCAATGAAAATCAGCTGAGTGACTGTGGTCCAAATGCCACGTCCCGCACTGCACTGCGCAGGCAGAGCAGCCAATAGCCCGTAAGGGCCATGGTGAAGAAATAGGATTCAGAGCAATAAGGGGATGCCTTTGTAGCTTGACAAAAATCTGGCATTCATGACACCTTTGCACATGTTTTACACAATCGGCATTCATGGTCAACCAGTAATAACCCAAATTCATGATTTTCTGAGCCAAAGCCATTCCTTGCATGTGTGGACCAAACTCCCCACCATGTACGGATTCCATGATTGATTCTGCTTCTGTCTTGTCTACACATCTTAAGTGCATACCGTTCCAGGCTCTTTTGTAAAGTACATCTCTAGTAAGGATGTAGCTAGTTGCTAACTGTCTCAAGGTCCTTTGGTCGGTTTAGGATGAACCTTCCGGGTACTTCTCATTTTTTAGGTAATTCCAAATATCCCAATACTATGGTTTGTCATCTACCATGTGCATTATGGATACTGGTTGTTCTTGAAGTTGAACTGTCAGTGGTCGGATGATTTTTCCTTCCCCAACGTCCATCATTGAGGCCAAGGTGGCTAAGGCATCAGCGAATTGATTCATGGTCCTTGGCAAGTAATCAAAGGTCAAATCATCAAACTTCTCTGCTAATTTATCTAAGCGTCGAAGGTAGGGGACCAGACGCTCCTCTTTTATCTTCCACTTTCTTAGGGTTTGGGAGACTATTAAGTTGGAGTCACCGAAAACCTTTAAACTTCTTATTCCTTGGTCCAGGGCTGCTTTTAACCCTTTGATGCAGGCTTCATATTCTGCTTATTGTTGGTACAGTCGAAGCTTAGTTTGACTGCAATTGGGATGTATTCACAACAAGGAGTTTTGAATACTACTCCGATCCTATTATAATGATGGTTAGAGGCTCCATCAAAGTACATTTCCCAAGGGGTATTATCCATATTCAAGAGACCTTCATCAGGGAATCCTATCTCTTGCATTTGGTCTGTAACAGGTAACTCAGCCAACTAGTCTATGACATCCCAACCCTAACCCTACGTCGTTCCGATGTCATTTTCATACATTATGTCCATTTTCATTTAAATGCATCATGATTTAATTTGATAATCAAGTTAATTTTGGATTATATGATTTGAAAATTATAATATATGATTTGGATAAGAAAAATAAGTTATGTTATAGGCTCGTTTGCCGTCAAAAGACATAAATGGAGCTAATTAGGGTTTTTGGACCCGCGCAATTGGAAAATGCTGAAATCGCGTAAAATATGAACCAAATGATTTTGATATGTTTATGAATATTTTTTAAAAAGTTTTGGAACCCTAATTTTGCGACGACGTCGTACGTTTTTTGTTCCATAAAAATCGTCAAGATTCGGAGTCGGTTTAGGGCACCGACTGAACCACGATCAATTTTTGGATTCCAATTTTTATGAAACTTTACCCATATGTTATTTTAATTATTTTAACCCTAAAAGCCTACTGAAATCTAGAATTGGAAGTGGATTATGGCAGATTTAAGAAGGAAAATGAAAGTGGGTTGATTAAGAAAACCTAAACTTAGGTTTAAAGGAATGATTTTGGTTTTAGCTAAAACAATAAGGTAGAGGTGTAAAGGGTTTATTTTGGGACTTCTAGTAGCTGGAGTAGGTTCTGGAAAAAGTTCTGGAGTAGTGAGATAAGGGAGAGAATAGAAGGAAAGAAAAGAAACCAGAAATAAGAAAGAAAACGAGAGAGAAAGAAAAAGAAAGCAAACAGAAAATGAAGCCAAAAAAATTACATGGCTGTGTTCCTTAGTGTCCAGGGAAGGTGAGTAAGTGATTAGATAAAAGAGAGGGACGTTAGGTTGGCCGGAAAATCAAGAAATCAGTAGGATAGGGAAAACAGGGGATAAAGGAAAACAGTAAGGAAAAAGAAAGAGATGAGAGAAAAATATTGTGCATGAAGGGTTTTAATCGTTTGAGAAGGTTAGTAGGAAGGGGGAACTAAGTTCTCACATTGAGTTTTGGCCGGAAAATCATCGGGGACAGCCAGAAATTGATTAAAATAGTGGCGGAGAAAACAGAGCAGTTGCTGGAAACAGCTTCTGCCCGTGGGGAAGAAGAAGGTCCAAAACGGCACAGGAGGCGTGCGTTTTGGGGACCATGCGGACGTGCGGGTGAACTGCTGCGGGTGAGATCAAAACGCACGCAGTTTCTGCACTTTGATCCCTGTGAGGCGCGTGGGTTAAACGGCACAGGTCTGTGCGTTTTGAGGAAAATAGCTTTTCTGGTGCCTGGATTTTGGTAATTTCTGTTTTGACCCCCTCAACCTTAAATATGTTTGCAATTTTGCCCTCCAGAATGAATTTATGTTTCTTTTCAATTTAGTCCAACTGTTTTAAGTTTTGATAATTGCAATTTGACCCCTGTAGTTTCTACAGCCTTGCAAATTAGCCCTTCTGGGCAGATTTTGTAATTATTTATAATTACATTTTGGTCCCTCAATTTTATTTATTTACACTTTTGACTCGAAAACTTTTATAAATTATGTTTTAGCCATTCCAGCCTAATTTCGACGTCCTGAATCCGTTTTTGACGTTAGAAATTTATTTTGAGATCGTTTTGAGACTGAAAATTAAGATTTAAATATTTTGTTGAAGAATTTGTTTATGAATTTGGTTTTAATTTGTTATATGATTTATTTAAATATGGTTTTGATTTTAATAATTATAATTATTATTAATTATAGTTATTATATGATAAATTAAGGTTGTTAAATAATTTTAATATGTTATGAAATGACTTTTGATATGGAAAAATATATGGTTTAATTTTAAACTCAATTAACTCAAAAATTAATTATGAAAACATGCATCATAGCATATATGGATTTCTGATTTGGTTATTTGAACATCATTGCTATGTTAGGCATTATAGGCACATCGAGTTCTCGAGCGGCACGGGGTAAGCAACCTAAGGGCCACCCGAGTTCACAACAGTGAGGTAAGTGCTAAACCCACTTACTTATGTGTTTGATATGAACTTTGTGATATTTCCAAGTATACTATATTGAGCTGTTTGGATTGGTACTGAAGTCCGGTCATCTGTGAGGTATGAAACTGCTGTTATATGTTTTTGATAAACTGTTTGGACCGGTACTGAAGCCCGGTCAATTAGAAATATATGATATGTGAATTATAATATTTGTGGTTCTTGAGTCGGTACTGAAATCCGACCAGTTGAGTTATTTGATCTAGTTCACATGATATATATGCTGTCTTAACCGGTACTGAAACCCGGTCACATATTTATATGAAGCATGACAATATGAAAAATATGTTTCATAAGTGCATTTCCACAGGACTTAAATATGGTTGTTGTGATTATCGTAGCCAGTGTTTGCAGATTTTACGTTTGAGAAACCACGGTTTTCTCTATGATTTGACGGAAAGGCCTACTGGTCCTATATGATATAAGAAGACTTGCGGGTCCTATACGATGCAGAATGATCTGGTGTATACTGCATAATAAAGGTTGATCCACAGATCCCTTTTTGACAGACGATATATTCCGGTCTTACAAGTTTCCTGGCCAGCTATGGTTACTGACATGCCGTGAAATTCCCGAGGCAACACTTGGTCGATAAATCACAACTAAAGAAAAAGGAATGACATGTCATTATGCATCTTGTGATAAGATTTTGATATATATGCTATAAATGACCTGATATTGAATAGTCTTGATATGTTTTGATGAATTTCCCAATTGGTTGACTGTATTTGTATTGTTTAGCACTTGTTGAGTATGCGACTCACCCAAATCGCACAATGTGTTTTCAAGTCTGCTGTTTGAGTGAAGTATTGAGACTTCACTGGTTTATGCTCAGGTCGGTAAAGCTGAAGCCTAGGCCTCTCTCCCTTACACAACGACATCTGTATCTGCTGCATATAGTTTTTGCTTTATGCTATGTTTTGTATAGCATATTTATATGTTTTGGTATATGTATATAATTAACATGTTATGTGAATAGAGTTTTTGGATAAACAGGCTATTCATATGTAATTAAGGGATTGTACAATGTTATGTTTGATATTTGGTTTATGATTCTGGTTATATGCTCAGTTAATGTTTGAAATAGACTTAGATTAATGTGAGAATTAAAATGTTATAAAAAAAATGGCATATTTTATGACGTAAGGTATAAGAGAGGACGTTACATTTAGTGGTATCAGAGCTGGTCTATGGCCCCACAGGGCCTAGTTATCTACATTATATGTGAATTCATTCATTTGCATTGTTTTGACATATGACATTTATATAGGATCATGAAGCATATACATGACACGCAGAGCTTGCCCTACATTGTCTATTGAGGGTTCTTTTGAACCTCATGCATCTGACCCTAGTCATGCACCTGCTGAAAGAAAGAGGAATTTTAAAGAGCTCCGGATGTTAGAAGGAGTAAACTTTTATGGCACTACAGATCCAGTTGAGGCTGAGCTATGGCTAGAGAGGATGGATCGGGTCTTTGAGATGATGGACAGTACCCCGGAGGAAAGGTACGATTATAGCGTGTCACTACTGCAGGGTGATGCATATAGCTGGTGGAAGACAGTGCCGAATTCCAGTGTTCGACCGCCAGTGTTGACATGGGGAGACTTTTTGTTTGAGTTTAAAGAGAAGTATACCCCGGAGGTATACGGGGACCAGAAACAGAGAGAGTTCCTCATCATTTCTCAGGGGGACATGTCTGTGGCAGATTATGAGGTGAAGTTCACTCAACTGTTGCAGTATGCTGACTTGTTGGTGGCCAACAAGAGAGATAAGTGCCCCCGTTTCGAGGAAGGTTTGAGGTACGAGATCTGGACGAAAATCACACCTGGTGATTTAAAGAGCTTTACAGATCTACGAGCTGTAGCTATCCGGATTGAGAGGCTACAGACAGAGAGACCTCCAATACCAAAGAGAGAGAGAGGGAAATACAGACACAAGATACAGATGGTTCCCGGAGATATCTTTTTCAGAGAGCACCTGTTCCATCTGGTTTCAGGGGCAGAGCACAGGGTTTCCAGAAAGGTTCTCAGGCTGGGTTTTAGAGAGGTAGCTTCTCCTACCAAGGCAAGTCCGGTAGAAGCCAGAGCAGTCGAGACCTCAGTGTACTTTCTGTGGCAAACGCCACTGGGGTGAATGCCGACGCTACACGGTGTATGCTACATGTGTTATGAGCAGGGAAATTTCCTTAATAAATGTCCCAAACGACAAGATTTGGGCCAAACACCATCTGAGGCTTTGGTGCAGATCACCCATGCTAGTGGGGCCGGGTCAAGTTATGGCAGAGGTAGAGGCAGAGGTAAAGGACAGTCCACTCAGACAAGGGCTAGTATTGGTGGAAGCAGTGCTCAGCACACGACTTTACAGGCGCTGGTTCAGACTCGGGTTTATGCCATGACGCAAGACGAGGCTCTCGCTGCTCTAGAAGTGATTGCTGGTAAACTTTCTTTTATTAAACCTCATTTTCTTGCTTTTGCATTGATAGATCCTGGATCTTCACATTCATTCATATTATCTCATATGTCCACCCAAACATAGAAAGAGCCCAAACACCTAGAATATGACCTTACTGTACATACGCCTTTGGGGGAGATAGTGAGAGTTAAACACTTATACCCAAACTGTAAGATTTATATTGGGGATCAAGTGTTACCAGTAGATTTGATTTTGCTACCCTTTCATGATTTCAACATCATATTGGGTATGGATTGGTTGGCACGGCATCGAGCTAAGGTTGATTGCTATGCCAAAGAGGTCACCTTTGAGCCACTGGGGCTGACACGGGTTGTTTTCAGAGGTGAACGGCAAGCAGTGCCGGGATGTTTGATTTTGCTACCCTTTCATGATTTCAACATCATATTGCATATGGATTGGTTGGCACAGCATCGAGCTAAGGTCGATTGCTATGCCAAAGAGGTCACCTTGGAGCCACCGGGGCTGACACGGGTTGTTTTCTGCGGTGAACGGCAAGCAGTGCCGGGATGTTTGATTTCTGCGATGACAGGTTTCAGTTTGATTCAGAGGGGCTGTGAGGCCTATTTAGCACACATTATGGACACTCGAGAGCAGAACAGTAGAGTGGAGGACATTCAGTTGTCAGAAAGTTTCAGGATGTCTTCTCAGAGGATTTGCCGGGTGTGCCGCCGGATAGAGAGGTGGAGATGTCTATAGAGATAGTTCCAGGTACGGCTCCCATTTTTGTTACACCTTACAGGATGGCACCACTGGAACTACAGGAGTTGAAGAAGCAGCTGCAGGAGTTACTTGATAAAGGTTTCATCAGACCCAGTGTATCCCCTTGGGATGCACCAGTGCTATTTGTGAAAAAGAAAGATGGCACCATGAGGCTATGCGTCGACTACCGCAGGCTTAATCAAGTAACATTTAAGAACAAGTATCCATTGCCCAGAGTCGATGACTTGTTTGATCAGCTACAAGGAGCTAAGGTCTTCTCCAAGATTGATCTGAGATCAGGCTATCACCAGTTGAAGATAGCTACAGAGGATATTCCGAAGACAGCTTTTCGAACTCAGTATGGTCATTACGAGTTTCTAGTAATGCCATTCGGGTTAACAAACGCTCTAGCTGTGTTTATGGCATTGATGAACAAGATATTTCAGTCATTCCTTGACAAGTTTTTCATTATATTCATCAATGATATCTTGATATATTCGGAGGATTCCTTGGAGCATGAGAGACATTTGAGGACTGTTCTACAGATTCTTTAGGAGAGGCAGTTGTATGCCAAGTGCAGCAAGTGTGAATTTTGGCTAGATTACGTGATGTTTCTGGGGCATGTTATATCTGCGGATAGAATTAAGGTTGATTCCAGAAAAGTAGTAGTACAGAATTGGCCACAACCACAAAGTACTATGGGCATCAGGAGTTTTCTCGGTTTGGCTGGTTACTATCGCCGGTTTATCGAGGGATTCTCCTTGATTGCTGCATCATTGACCAAGTTGCTCGGAAAAGATGTACCTTTTGTTTGGTCAGAGGCTTGCTAGTACAGTTTTGATTAGCTGAAGGAGAAGTTAATGACAGCTCCAGTTGTTGACGGTCAGGTTCCGCCCACAGCTCTCCCCAACTTTTGAGCCGAAAAGATTAAAAAAGTTTGGTTTTGAAAAAGGCAGGCGATAAAGCATTTTTGTGGTCGTGGTGCCGAGCTTGTCGGTCTTAAAATCTTTTTAGAGTCGCCACCCATTTCGGGAACCGGCTTTTAGAAAAACCTAAATTTTATTTGAAAAAGTTTGACTCCGTTTTAATTTTGGATAAGGCAAGTCTGAACCAAAAATTCTGAAGTAAAAGGGTAGGGTACGTTAGCCGAAATTTCATTTCGACTAACGCCCAGATTTACCGACCTCCGAAACCAATTTTAGTTTTCCGAAAATTTAAAGTTAAGACTGTTATTTTGAAAAGCCGACTATCGATGTTCCTAAATCGGTGATTTAAATCGTTTGCACAAACACATAACAGAAAGTGATAAATTGCGGAAATTAAATCGCAGAAAAATAAACAGCCCTTAGTTCTAATTATTCTTTCTCCGATTTCCAGAGAAAATAATTACAAACGATTCCTAAAGTTTACATGCTACCCGATTTAAACCCAAAATAAAATCCCAGCGCCCAAAATAAAAAATTTAAAGTGATTATGGAAAAATTACCAATTAGTCCCTAAAAGTTGTAAAAATTACAAAAAGGCCCCCGGGAGGGAAAATTGTCATTTGGCCCACAAAACATTTAAATAATACATAACAACATACAAAATACATCAATTTAGCAATTAGATGCAAAATATGGAAAATTACATTTTGGTCCTCATATTTTGTAAAATTCCATTTTTGCCCCAAAAATAATTTTTATTACCAAATTAACTTAAAACAGCTTATAAACACACAAAACATGTCAACATGCCAATTTGGTTCAAACATGGGAAAATTACAGTTTTGGTCCTCGAACTTTTGGAAAATTGCAATTTGGTCCTTATTTTCAAAATTCAACCAAACAGACTTTATTTCATGCCAAATGACCAAACAACCCATAAAACATGTACAAACATTCAACACAAGCCAAAACATGTAAAACTTCCATTTTAGTCCTTGAAATATTGCCAAATTACCAAACTGCCCCTCACATATAATTTTTCCTCAAAACAGTCCTTATTAGCCATAGCAGCCACAGAAATGATCAACATGTTCACACAGATTCTATCCTATCCTAACAGTCCCAAACATGCTATTATTTCGTACCCAAATCATTAAACAATTTAAATCCAACAAAGAAACAGTTTGGAAGGCAGCTTGAAAAGGGGACAGATTACATGTTCATGGAGTTCAACTCAACAACCTTAACTGCACACAGCAGACTTTGAACATGAAATCCACAATTCTGGATATCTGTGCAGTAATATACACAAATCAGCAAGTGTTTAGGCATTGTAAGATTAACTGCAACTCAAGTACGATGGTTTAGACCCTAAAGTGCAACATCACAAAGCAGATTATAGGGATTTAACAAAAGCTGAACTATTGATGTAAGCTAGGCAGCAATCAGCAACAGATTTAAGACATGGACAGTTTTTACACAAATAGCATGCAATGAACTCCTTCAGGAACCCTCTATATTGGACAGCAAAACACAAGGCACCAGGCAAGAAAGGGTACATACATGACACAAGGTGGGCAGACCAACTAACAAATTGGATTAACATCAGAACAAGAACAAGACTAGATAGAAGCTAAACACAACCTACAGTCCCTTGGAACAACTACAAACAGAAACATCAGACTCCAAACAAGCAACAGCAGCAAGTAATAACAGGCACAAAACCTAACAGAAGCATTAAGTGTAGAGGCTTACAAAGATGACCTAACTGCAGGCAGGCTTAAACAAGAGCTTAGAGCCACTAGGTAACAATTGAAGAAATATAGAAAAGCTTTGACCAACTAATGCAACCACTCCTAAACCTAACAAACAGCCATATAAACAACTCAAACAAAGGAGTACAGTGACAATAGGAGTCAGGGCAGTTTTAGAATTTTGCAAATACCATTGTGGCAGTCTCTTTATGCCAAAATACTGCAATGCTGACTAGCTATACTCGACACCAATAGTCACAATAATCAATCAACAAAGGCAATCCCAATATGAACTTCCTAAGCAGAAAGAGCAAATAATGCAACCAACAAGCAGTTTCCTGGCAGATCTAACATGAGCATCAAGATTTAAAACTCAACAGTAGACACATAAACTCAGCATACAGAAACTCAGTCATTAACACAGAAACAATCCATCTCGCTCCCAACAAAAATCACACATTGCAAACAGAAAGTAAAAACTGAGAGATTCAATTGCTTAACTCAAAACAGAAACATGGCAAGGAACAAACAGAAACAGAAACAACTCAGCCTCATCAAAATTAATCAGGTTCCCAGACCAAATTGTTCATGTTAAACAAAAACAGAAACGAATAAATAGGAAAGTGAAACTGAAATCAAAAAGGTACTTCAGAAAAGTTGTTCAGCTTTTATTCAGAATCCAGAAATCTTTACAGTAATTTTGAAGTCCAGAAAGAGAGGGATTCTAATTTTCGAATCCCTAATTTTACAATAGAAAACCCTAATTTTTAATTCCCCCAATTTGAATACAGAAACTCCTAATTTATAGAAATCGAAAACCCTAATCCCCAATTCCCGAATACAAAAAAACTACACACCAAAAATTCCCAATACAGAAAGGAAATTGAAACCCTAAAACGAAGAACAGAAAGCTTACATTTCCCAGAACGCTCCCAATTCTCTCTCTGATTTTTCTTGCTTTCGAAAAATCTTCCTCTCCCCCTGCTTCGACCTCCACCTTCCCTTTTCAAGGGAAGGCTTGTGATCCTCATGCGGCCACGTCATCCCCTCTGTCTCCATCAATCCTTTTTCTTTCATTTTCTTCGTATGTCTTATCTTTCTTCTTCTGCTTTCACTTTCTGTCTCGGTCTCTTCCCGTCTCGATCAAACATTGTCATCTCTCTCCTCCTTTCACTGTTGATTTGGGATTCAACCTCAACTTCGTTAGGCTCTGTTCATTTTCCGTTCGAGGGTTCTCTTCTGTTTAGGGTTCCTCTTGATTTCCTTTCTATTTTCTCTTCGAAGGTTTCTGTTTAATCTTCTGTTTCGTTTGTTTTTTCTGTTTCTTTAGGTTATCAAAACGTAGCGTTTTGATCTTATTTTTTTTTGCTTTTCCGTCGTCTGTTGCGTTTCGACCAAACGCAGCAGCTTCTTCTTCTTCACGTTTCATCGTTTGTCGTTTTGTCCTTCAATTTTCCAGCTCAGGCCTTCCTCGTCAGCATTTTCCAAAATTAGACTTCGGCCCCAATTCTTTAGGTCTGTCTGCAATCATGCCCTTCCTTCCCTTCTTTTCTTCCCCAATTTTCCTAACTTCTTTTATTTTTCTTCAATTAATCCTTTTTCCTATTTTCTCCAAATTCTCTCAATTAAACCCTTCTAATTAATTTTCTAATTAATTAAAATTAAAAATACACTACAATTAAAAATCAAAATCAAGAATAAAATATAAAACATTTGCCATTTTAATCTTGAAATTGAAATTTAAGATTAAAATAAAAAATCATTCTTTTTAAATTCTTTTCTTATATTTTTGCAAATTTGAAAAACAAAAACGCACCAAAATATATATATATATATATATA
>CANUEY010352209.1:0-36806 GCA_948099555.1 Croton setiger
ATAATAACTAACAAAATGGGAATCCAATTTCAGAAACTTATGTGCAAAAGAAGTTGGATGTCAATATTCTCAATGCATATATTTTAACATGATATTACTAATTTATAAGGTTGGTCTTCATGGACCCTTTATTTAATAGAAGACATAGATGACATCAATTTCTTGTATTGAATTGAAGCCTTGAGGGCTTTTTATGAAGCTCGTCTAACATATCATTAAGTCGTGATATTGGATGTCTATACTTCATCGTGATCTTATTGACAATACAAAAATCTATGCACATCCTCCAAGTCTCATTCTTCTTTAGAACTAACCAAGCAGAGACAACATACAGACTTAGACTTTCTCAAATCAGACCCTTCTCCATCAGCTCATCAACTTGTCTTTGCAGCTCATTTGTTTCTACTGGATTACTTCAATAGGTTGCTTTATTTGGAATTATAGAACCTGATATAAAGTCGATGTGATGCTTGATTTCCTTTAATGGAGAAAATCCACTTGATAGCTCCGTAGGAAATACATCTTTAAATTCCTGCAACAAAGACAAAACTACAAGGAAAGTGATCAAGTTTCACTGTTAGCAAACAAGATTTATGTAATTCTAATAAGCAACAAGAACTGCCCGCTAGTCAAGGTATATTTTATCTCCCTCCCTCTAACAATAGAAAATATGTTTTTTCCTTATCTCTTTCTTATTTTCTCTCACTAATAGGCCATTAATTTGGTTATTTTTCTGTTTGGTCTCTTTTTCCACATTCTTTTCTCTCTCGCTCACTTCCTTATCATGTACTCTCTCCTTACCCTTAGAACCCAAATTTGGCACTCTTTCAAGCATCTTCTTTTGGTCTTCATACACCTCAAATGGCGATAATAGAATAAGAATAATCGGTCTTTCTTTATAGGTAAATGAATACCTATTTGTATACCCATTGTGATGTGCCTTACAATCATATTACCAAGGCTTACCCAACAAAATGTGGCCTACTTACATTGGCACAACATTACAAACTGCCTTATCTTTGTACCAACCTATGGACAATGGTACTTTTATTTGCTTCATCACTCTAACTTCTCCACTATCATTGAACCACTACAGCTTGTATGGATTAAGATGTTTTATATAAGCTAATTCCAACTTTTCTACCATGGTCACACTCACATCGTGTATATGACTTTTACTATCTTTGCTAAGTGTACAGACCTTACCACCAACCAAACATCTAGTGTGGAAGACATTCTCTCTTTGTTTTAGACTTTTTTCTTTCACTTGCATATTCAAAGCACGTCTAACAACTAACATCTCTCTATGTTCAACTATTAACACATTATCAACACGCTCATCATAATAATTTATATCAACATTATCATCAAGCTACTCATCATCTTCAATATCACTATGGTCAAAAAAAGAAATAATACTACCATCAATAGTGATAACCATAATCCTTCTATTTGGATACTAGGAAGTAATATGTCCATTCCTTAGACATTTAAAGCATTTTATCTCTCTACTAGGGGTTGGAGTGTTTGTATCTGATTGTTGTTTGTTTGAACCACCAAAAGATCCCTTACCACTAGGAGTAGAAGCCTGTCCCTTTTGAAAAAACTTTTGAATTCTTTCTTCTCTTCACTTTTGTAGATAGAATAACCTTCACTATTTTAAGGCTTGGAATAATTGGGTTTGATGGAGCTATTTTGCTTTAATGTCTTCTCAATTTTCATGGTCTTATCAATCATCTCCTCAATGTTATTATACTCATACATCTCAAGTTCTTAGCGATTTGTTGATTTAGCCCACCAAGGAATTGTGACATCAACCTATGCTCGTCTTCCTCTATTTGCTCTCTAGCCATCTCCATTTCTTTGTGGTACTCTTCTATACTCTTACCACTTTGTACTAGCCTTACCAATCTATTCTATAAATCCCTATAATAGTGTGAAAGGATAAATCTTTATCGCTTTAGCTCTCTCAACACTTCTCATGGAGATACTGTTCTCAAACATTTCCCTTTTCTATTGGCCTTCAGCTAATTCCACCAGAATGTGATGTATCATCGGAATTCAACAACTGCAATATAGGACTTCTTCTCTTCCAAGTAGTTATTGTACCGAAAATCCAATCTACTTTCTTTTCTCACTCTATATACTCTTCCGCATTATTATTTCCCTTGAATTCAGGAACCTTCATTTTAATGAAAGATAAATCATTATCGACAACTTGACCTTACTCAACTTCAACATCATCTTCATAATCACCATACCTCACTCTTCCACTTCCATGGTCTCCTTTATAATGTCTTTTAACATTCTCAACGGTACCCTCTACTTTATCTTAAACCGGTACTCTCATCGATTGCATAACTCTTTAGGGAAATCTCGTAGGAGCATTTGACTATGCCATATTCAAATTTCTCATGTTCTCACTCAGCCCAGCCATGGATTGCATCAATCTCTCAAATTTTCTATTAACTGACTACTTGAACGTTGAGTAATCATCGGCGATATCTGGTGACTCTCTTCCTCTGTAGCTACTATCCATAATTCCTTTATCTTTGTTTATATCATTGCTCATAATTAACAAACAAGGAATTACAACTGAGAAGGTTAGTTAAACAAAAGAATTCACTGAAGTGTTTACGCTCTAACCTCTATTTTGTGATTCTTTTATTGCACTTCTGAACAAAAATCACAATATCAACAATCAAAAATGTTAAAGAAAACTAGAAACTTAATTCTAGACACCTAGAAAGAAGCTTGATGATGGAGGCAACACCAAATATTTGTGTCACACAATAATCAAATCTAGAGTGTTGAAACAAGCAAATATACTCTGGCAACATCATGGAAACAACGCTAGCTCAACAAAATCAGAAACAATAAGGTCAATAAAATAGATGATTTGGATATGATGTAGAAAATCAATTCAGCATATGTGAGCTGATTTGTGGACCTAATCAATTTTACCCAAATGCTAGTATGAAGATACCCCATTAATTTCAGATTTTCCCAAATAGCCAAATACAAGCATAATAGCAATTACTTTGTCAATCTTTTTCTTATCCAATCAAACAAACAATTTGTATTAATACTAGAGGCTGTACAAATTTTGAATAGTTGCAATTTTTTTTGATAAATTAAAGAACTTCACAAATTGATGATCACAAATGAAAATAATTCTAGATCTCATGAATAGATAAGAACCTAGCTGCAATTTTGCTCTGATACCAAATGATAGAAATCTAAACACCCTAACGTTGACTCAACAATTAAATTAAATTGAAAAATTAGATAGATAGATCGATAGATAGATAGATCGATTGAAAAATTAGATAGATAGATAGATAGATCGATAGATAGATAGATAGATAGATAGATAGATAGATCGATAGATCGATAGATAGATCGATAGATAGATAGATAGATAGATCGATCGATCGATCGATAGATAGATAGATAGATAGATAGATAGATCGATAGATAGATAGATAGATAGATAGATCGATCGATCGATAGATAGATAGATAGATAGATAGATAGATAGATAGATAGATAGATAGATAGATAGATAGATAGATAGATAGATAGATAGATAGAGAGATAGATAGATAGATAGATCGATAGATCGATAGATCGATAGATAGATCGATCGATAGATAGATAGATAGATAGATAGATAGATAGATAGATAGATAGATAGATAGATAGATAGATCGATAGATCGATAGATAGATCGATCGATAGATAGGTCGATAGATAGATAGATAGATAGATAGATAGATAGATAGATAGATAGATCGATCGATCGATCGATCGATCGATAGATAGATAGATAGATAGATAGATAGATAGATAGATAGATAGATAGATAGATAGATAGACAGATAGACAGATAGACAGATAGACAGACAGATAGACAGATAGATAGATAGAAATTTACCCAAAATTGGTTCAAATACCAATCAACGCAGAACCCTAAGACAATAAACCCCAAGCTCGTCGCACAATTAAGATAAATGAATTCAAACACAAGATAAATCACTTCCTAAGACACCCAAAGCTTAGAAAAGCTCAAATTTCTATAATAGAAGTATTTATAGGACAAATTGGAAAACACCATAACAATTATTGATAAGTAATCTAGATTCATGATGCAATTGATGAAAGTGAATCCTCATTTTTCCCAATAGCAAGAATAATTGCAAAAACAATAATTTTGATTAATGAATAAAGCTAACTTGTTAAGTTTACAACCCAAAAGCCTTATACAGGTTTAGAAAAAGTAGTCCTAAACCTAGAAGGAAAATACTCAAAAATAAAAGGAAAATCCGTCTCTGACTAATGCGGCATGACCACAGACACAGCTGTGTGTTGGTCATGTCGAGAAAACCTTTAGTTTACATTCGCCCGTATTTTATTTGAACACGACTGTGTTAGAATTTGAACACGTATGTGTTGAAAATTGTGTCTGTGTCTGTAGCAAGTTGAATTTTTGCACGGCCAAAGAACACGGTCGTGATGGAAACCATGTGTGCTTCTAAAACAAAGTTGATGTTGCACGTTCGTGTAACACGGCCGTGCTAAAGTCGT
Organism: Croton setiger; assembly: GCA_948099555.1. Lineage (NCBI taxonomy): Eukaryota > Viridiplantae > Streptophyta > Magnoliopsida > Malpighiales > Euphorbiaceae > Croton > Croton setiger. Next base: position 4,588 of record CANUEY010352209.1, read on the forward strand.
GTTCAGCCTAACTTTAGTTTCCTTCTCTTTTCACTCTCCAAAACATGCACTAAGTAAAGTTACAAACTTAGGCACGCCTTCAAGCTCTTTAACGCACTTTTCCAATGCTTAATTTATCAATTCCTTGGTCACTTGATCTTTAAGATGCAATCTAAACGTTGCTTCAAACTTCTTAGCCTTGCTTCTCGTCAATAGATCTTTAACTGCAATCTGGTTCGTATCAACCTCCACTTCCAATACTTCACCCTTTCTACTCCAATCGATTTTCCTTTTCTATCTTCTTCAGATTTATGGTGAAACCATCTGAAACAAAAACTCATAACATAAAACATTTTCTCTGATTTTCACAGAGAAGAAAATTGAATTCCCCTTCTCCTTTTTCTACATGTTCTACTCTCCAAATACAGTTTTGTGGAAAAGGTGACACTTAAGAAGCTTGCGTCTGGCAAGGTATAGGGTCAAGTCATGTTAGGTTTATTTATCTATGTTATTATGTCCCGAATTCTTCTTCTTTTACTTCGGTTGATATGTTTCCTTTCAATCCTTCAATCTCTATTCCTAAAATCTTCCATTTTTCTATGTTTTAGATCACAAGTAGCATTGCTTTTACTAGAGAGAGTCTCAATCTTTCTTTGAATACCTAGTTCAATTGGATTTATGTGCTTGAAAATCTTAAAATTCTTAATTTGGTTCAACCCCAGATTCAATTTTAGCTATTCTACGTTTAGTTCATATTGATCTGAGTTCAAATCAATTTAATGGACAATACCTAGATTTATTTGCAAAAGGCATTTGAGGTACTTGAATTTAGCAAATAATGAGTCCACAGGATTTTTCCTTTTAATCTTACATTTTTGAAGAGATTGGAAGTGTTTTTGAAAGCAGACATCGTCAAACAGAGATAGATGTGACAGAGCAAAGTTTGGTTGGTCGTACTAATGTGGGTGTGGAGAAAATTCTCATCTTGGTCCCTAATCTTTGTTGACTAATTTAATAATTCCATCTAGTTTCAAATTTATTCGACTATGACGAACATTTATTGATTTAGCCACTAAACATTTGAAGTTAATTCAATTACTGACAAAATAGTGTGATCAGGGTGAAAACGCAACTAGTGCACAAAGTTAAAAGTGTTTTTTAATCAAAATTCAAAATAAAGTGCAATCATAATTTCGGCCAAAGTTTAGTCTGAAATTTATATTTTGGCCAAAAAATTAGCTCAATTTGGCCTTTTTCATGATTTTAACCATTTTAAATCTTACTAATAAATGAAAAATAGAAAATAGTTAAAATTAACCAAATTGAACCAATTCATCAAATTCAAGGTATAATTTGGAGAAAATTTTTTTAGTTTATGGCATTTTGAACATTATGTCAAGTCTAGGGACCAAATTGACATTAATCAAAATTATAAGCAGTTTAAATATATATATTTATTATTATTTTGGAAAAATGAAAAGACCAAAAGGAGTTAATCATTCTACATTATATAAAGATGGTGGAATGTAGAGGTATCGGGTTCGATTCTTATCAATCATATTGTTAATACTAATTTGATATTTAGAGGAGAGATAGTCATTATCAATCATATTGTTAATACTAATTTGATATTTAGAGGAGAGATAGTCATTTACTGTATAACCCATACTATTTCTCGAACTATTAGTTGGATTACTTTATATTAAAAATTAAAAGGGTATAAACAACTTCACATTTAACAAAGGGGGAGAAAAAAGAAAAAGAGACCCAAACCCTATAACTATTACCATTTCGTGGTGCTTCCTTCTAAACCAACATTGTCCGTGCTTCCTTCCAAACCAACATTATCCGACCATCTCCAAACGTCTACTTATTTTTTCAATGAAATATAGAACATTAAAAAAATAGTATCAACCCATAATTTTATTTTTAACACTAAATAAAATATTTTGTTTATACTCTTTTTTTAATATTATATAATTTTCTATTACTTTAATATTATATTTTTAATTTTTACATTTTCATTAAATATTATAATAATTCTAAAAATTATATTGTTAAATAAAAATATTATGAATAAATATTATAAGATACGGATATTATTTATGTTTGATAAAAAATAATTAAGCACCAATTAAAATTAACATTGAAGATAGAATATATATAAATATTATATTTTATTAAAAACAATAATTATTCATCCGAATCTGTATATTGCTCCCACAAATACTCTATTAATGTATTATGTAAGGGTAAACTGAGCATCTTTATCTTTTAATTTGAGCCAAAAATTAATGAAATCTGACATTTTTATTGATAGCCAATGCAACAGTTGGAGCTTCATATTCTTTAGCATCTTTAATAGGTGTATTAAGGTTTGATAATCATAGTACTCTAGATAATATATCATGTAACTCTTTTTTTTTTAAAAAAAAAAATGTGATAAATATTAATATACAAGTTGTAATTTTTTTAATTTTTTAAGAGTGGACAATCCAATTTCATCAACTGCATATTTGTACTGTTCGAAGTAAGTATAAACTTTTATTGTATGTAATTATAAAATAAGTTTTAATTTATAAATATAATACAATTATTTTAAATCTTTGGCGATAGTTTACCCTATTTTAATTAAGATTTTTATGATTATAATACAAAAATTTTCAATTATTTTAAATAAAAAATTATTATTTTGGTTATATGGAATAAATAAATTATAAAAATTATTTATAATAAAGAAAATTCATCTAAATAATGAATGAATAAATAAATATTGGTAGTATACAAGTTATATTCAATCTATTTAAAAAATGTAAAATAATTAACTAGTAGCATGTGGTAGAATAATATGAACTCTTTCTCTCTTAACCAAGATCAAATGTTCGATCACTGATTGGATATGGAAAAAATGATAAATCACTCCGAAAATTCGGACAATCGGGTGTAAATGAAAATAAAATACACAAAATAATTTATTTTGTAATTTTAATTCTTAATTTGGAAAATAAAAAATAACTTAATAATTTTGTAAACATGAGTCGGTCATGTGACCCTACTAATATTAGAAGAACAAAATAGATGTGAATGAGTCCAAGAAAGGCGATTATATGAAATCCAAAAGAGTGGAATTACATCTCTACATGGTCCCAAATCTTCATAGTTGGCTTTTGGGGACCATATGCTTATCTTAATGTTTGTGTAAATTGAACTTGCTCTTGTTCTTTGTTATCCTTACTTACACTTTGAAAATGAGAGATTAAGAAAATGAATGATAGGAAGAGAAGAATTAGATACTGTCAACATTAATTTAATTAGCACATCTAAAAGGAGAAAAAAAAAATCCTAGGCTTACTAGACTCTTCATAAAATATTAGGTTATATATATCACAACGTGAAAATTGTCACGGAGAATAACACTACAAGAAAACTCGGCATCTACTTTCGCCAAAAAAAAAATCGACATTGCGACACTGCTCTCCTGACTTTACATAGACTGTGAGCATCAGTTGAGAGGGTCTCCCCTGGGTCTATGAACAAAGAACTTCAAGTCCTGAAAAAGCTTTCTCTAAAAATGAAGAAAGAGTTTCAAGTTCGGAAATGTGGTTTGCTTGGTTTTAACACCGCGTTACCTTTCAGTTATCTTCTACTTTTATAGACAAGCAGGTGCCTTTTTTGGAGTTCGTCCAGAAATATTTGCGATCAAATAAATAGCTCTAACAACAAATGGATCGGGTCAAATTGAAAACTGGCCAAGCTAACAGAATAGCTAAAGAGCTAAGAGTGAAGAGTGATTCCTTGTCTAACAATAGTGGGCTTGGGCTAGTAGGAAGTTAATCATGGTCATAGGTCTCAAGTGCTTTATCATCAACATTTGACTTCATTTAGTTTGGAGGAGGGGCAAAATCCGTAACCCTATAAGTGTAAGGAGGGCCAATGAGGGTGTAGTTTTCTTTGAATTAATTAAATTAGAAAAGCTTTTGCGACGGAAATTACATTAGAATCAATAACGGTAACAAATGAGCAACAGGAGGAGGCGCTCGAAATGAAGTTGGTCACTAATGTATTTACCATTGAAACACCGACCACATTTGCGACAAATTAGCCTCCAAACATTTGCCGCCAAAAAACAATTCAGCAAATAAACATGTCCATAGACAATATAATCACAGCGCAGACCCATCAAGCAAAAACCACTTAAAATCTTCTCTGCCCAAATCCATAAAATTAACACAAATTACTTACCAAACTCAGCTACTTTTGCAGTTTAAATTGGTTTGATATTTTATTCGGGAAGAATTAACGTTGGATCAAAGAAACAAAAGCTAATGAACAAAATCTATACTATACAAACAATACAATTTTTGAAAATAAAAAAAATAGAAAAACGCAAAACCTGGTCTAGGAAGGATGCTGGACAAAGATAATGGTGGAGCAGGGCGGAGATAAGGTCGGTGCTAAACTGAAGAGAAGTCTAAGTAGATGAACTGGTTAGAAACAAACAAAATTGCTGGTGGAGAACGAATGAATCAAACAGAATGGCTGGTGAGTGGCGAACTAAATGATGGCTACGCGGTCGAAATTGTTGAGTTGGTGGTTCCTCAGTTTCATCGAATCAACAGAACTAGATTCAGTCAATTTAATCCGACGAAAACAATTTAAGCGATGGGTCCGTCCTCTGTTGTGTGACAAGAAAGAAAGTGAGCAGAGAAGAGAATACGTTTAGGGCAAAACAAACAAGGCTTTAAAATTCTAAATGACGTAGTTTGAGATTAGTTGAGAATTTTCATTTTATTGTTCTTAAATTTCTGCGACGGCAATGGCGATAAAACAATAATCTCTTATAACTCAACAATGAACTTTGAGACCAAAACCATGAGAACAACCTTTGAGATTAACATCATATAGCAACAATATATGATGCTAGCTTATATGTGAAAGTATTAATGACAGTTTCTGCGACTGCTTCTTTAATTAACATTTGAATATGCAATCTATCGCCATTTGTCGCGAATGTTGTTGCAAGTTTGAGATGATTTATTATTTCAAAATTATAATAGAAGAATGATGTATTCTTTAGAGGCTAAGGAATATAAACCACTTTAATTTGTGCATTTTGCGTTGGCTGCGTTGTATGTACTGACGCAATTAAAGAAACGGATGTACGATAATATTTATTTGCGTCGTCTAAAATAAAAGAGAGACGCAAATGGGTAGTTCATTTGCGTCGGTCACTTGTTGAAGCCGACAACAAATGTGTCACTTTACTAGTAAAGTGTGACGCAAATGTTAAATGAATTGTGTCGCTTTACTATCACTGTGCAATACAAATGTTATTCATAAATTAGGGCTTCACATCATTTGTTTTTTTATTCATTTTGGGCGCTAATTTTATTCACTTCTCTCCTCTCTCTCAACTGGTACTGTGCTTCCACAAATCACTTCACTTCTCTGTTTTACGCTACCTCATCTCTTTCTTCTTCTCGTCGTCGACATTTGAAGTTGCTCACCATCGTTGTCCAATTTACCTCAAATGTTCTGCTCCATTCCTTTGTTGTTACTAAGTTTTCAATTTTAGGGTTTTTAATCCTTAATAATAATCAATGTCGTTGTTATTGAGAATGAGAAGCTTGAGCCTTCTTCTTATGGCCTTTAACTGTTGTTCTTCAATTTTGGTTTTTTTTTTTGCCATTTTGGTTTTAAGATTACTGTCTGTGGGTTTTTCTTTTTTATTTAGTAAGTAATGAATTGTTGTTGACATACTACATAGGAGAATTTATTTGTCCAATGGAATGAAATGTATTGCGTTGACAATTTGTTTTTCTACTAAAGTTATGAAATGTGGCCTCATGTTCTTGTAATGATTAACTTACAATAAATTTCATGTGATGTTTTTTTTTAAATGTTATGTTTTGTTGAATTTTGATATTTAATAAACTTGATGATGTTCCAAGTGAGAGTTTTTGAATCTAATATAAAACTCAGTGGTTTAAGGTTTAGTTAATTTTAAGTAAGGTTGAATAAATAATAGAATATCATTAGAAATTCTTTTATAATGCAATTGTGAGATGATTTTAATAAGATTAATGTAATTTAGATATACTAAAAAGAAAGTAAGTGCAGTTCATTTCATTATTAAATTATTGATTATAATTCTCTTATATCTCCTAAAGGAAATTAGAAATTAATGGATGGTTATGTGATGATTAGCAGCAACATTCATGGTGAGGATTGTGAAAAAGGATGAATATCATACCAACTAATGCATCATATTAATATCACACTTTTCTAATGTTCTTCTTTTAACTTTCCTCCTCTTCACTTTCATAGTTTGAATTACATTCTATTACTATCTTATGCTTCATTTTTGCTATATTAAAGTCACCATTCTCTTACTTATTAATAATAATAATTAGTCTTCTGGTTTATGTCACAATTAGGATTTCTTTTATATATATTTATAAACAGAAATTATTAATTATTATTAATAAATTTTTTTTTATCTTATGAATAATAAAATATTTTAATCTGAATTAAAGTTGTTTTAATGGTTTCTCATATAAGAAGCCATATTTGTATTTTCTTTTTATTTGATATTGATCAAAATAAATGCATATAATCAATTATTTTTAATAAATTCTAAAAAGAATAAATTATTTTTAATAAATTATGATTATTTTATTTAAAATAATAAATTATAATTAGTTTATTTATTTATTTTTTTTTTACAAAAGTTGTATAAAATTTTAACAAATATATTTTAAGAAATTTTTTTTAAAAATATTAGAATAGTAAATCAAGAAAATATAGCAAAAAATTTAAAAACAGAATTTATTAATTATTTGACCAAAAATTTAGTTTTAAAATTAAATGTTCAATTCAAAATCATTAAAACAAAATTTGGTTTTGAAATTTAATGTTTAATTCAAAACCATTAAAATAAATTTTCTTTTAAAGTAGAACTTTAAATTGAAATTTAATTTAGTTAAATTAAATAAAAATATAAATTGAAATTTCATATAATTAAATTAAGTGGAGATATAAAATTAAAATAAATTAATATTTAATAACATCAATTTAAAAATAATTTCCCAATTTAGTACAAAACCTTATTATATTATATACATAGATAGATAATACAAACTATCTCTCCAATTGGAAATCTTATTTTCTTGAGAAAGGGGATAAGAGAAACTGAGTATGTATGAGATAGATATTGCATTTTCCTTTTCAAGCTTCAATTTATATTATACTATAAATAAAAATATTTACCTATATATATTTTTGGCAACCCCAATTCCTAAGCCTCTAATTTGATGAGGAAAAAGGTAAATATATCAAATCTTACATCTTTAAACTTATATTCAACTAATAAATATATGTCAAAGTTAAAGAAATCAAGTAAAGTAAAAAATTAATTACAAAATCAGAAAGTTTTTATGTATATACCAAATTAAAATTGAAATTGATAAAAGAAAGTTTCTTTAAACTAAAGGAATATTAATCCCCCAAAAAAAAATATTACTTTACGTATTAATTTAAGGAAATAATAATATATTTACCAAATTAATTTTATCCTAAAAAAATTATTTAACTTAATTCTTTCAAAATAAAATTATTTAAATTTTAATTATTGTTTTATATATGCAAGAATAATTGAATATGGTTGCAATTATATTTTCTTCCTGGACAAGTGAGAGATACACATTATTATTTCATTTAAAAAAAAAATACTAATAATTTTTCATCTAGGTGTCCAAAAAAAACAGTGAGGTGAATTTAGGTTGAATTTTCATAAAATTTGACTTTAATTAGACCAAAGGTTAAATTTACAAAACAGCAATTTACACCCTTCTTGGCAAAACGTAACCAATGAATATAGGCCACGTCAGTCCATTATGTCAGTGGCTGACTTAAATGACTTATTTACCCCCAAATTTCTTGCAAAGTCGGTGATCTGTCAGGGTAAACAATGACGTGGCAAAAGACTATTGTTTGGTTAAAAAAGTTAAGTACAGCAATAGAATATTCAAACCCCATACTCGGTGCTATTTTTTTTCCTTTTTCTAAATAAATTATTTTTTTAATTTAAATAAAAATTTCCTTTTTTCTTCTATTGGATAGGCGATTTTTTCAAACCCAGCAATTAAAAAAAATTAAAACTTTTCATATTTCTAATTTTTAATTTTGTTATTTTCCATGAAAGAAGAAGCTTTCCCTCTCTCTCTCTTTACTTCTCTTTCTCTCACATCTTCAAAGACTTCCTTTTTTTCATTCTCAAAATTTTCTCGGGAAAATTTTTATTAACTTCACAAAGAGAAGAGAGAGAGAGGTTTAATTCATTTGAGATCATTTCTAGACATGTAAAAACTTTGTTGGCTGGAAGTAAGTGAAGCGGTAAGATTCTCTTCCAGCCTTTAAAAACATTGTTTGCTTCTTCTTCTCTTTTCTTTTTTATTTTTTATTTTTAATCAAGTACTTGTCTACTTTCCCTGTCTATTTATATATGTATATATTTATGTGTGTGTATATATATATATATATATATATATATATATATATATATATACACATTAATCTTCTTTGTTGGGATATAATGAGTGTTTGATCACATGAAGGAAGATTTTTTTTCACGGGTGGGTTTCTTTTTTTGGATTTTGTTTGTTTATTTTACTGAGAATTAATGAGTATTTTGGCTGCATAGTAGATCCTTTACTACTTGTTTATCTGGTTTTTTTTTTTTTAAAAAAAAAAAAATTATTTTGGGTTTCACTTTTATTTTTCCCCAAGATTATTTTTCTTAGATTTTTATCCACTGCCTCTGTGTTTATGGGTTCACTTTTATCTCTCTGTTTTTTCTAAATTGTTCAATCTGCATCTTCTAATTTCTGGTTTGTTCTTTTGATTAAAAAAAAAAAAAAACTTTGGTGTATGTGCCCTAAAAAAGAGAGTACTGAGTATGAACAATGGAAAGAGTCCCTTATCTTAAAATACTTGTTTCTGCTTTTTATGGAATGCTGGTTTGTTGTTAAAAAAAAAAATACTAATAACCTGCTCTTGTGCTCATTTTGTTTCTTAAAATTATAGGGAATACTATTGAAAGTAAGGTAATCTGTGTAGGTAAATCTGAATCAACCCTAAACCTGCTTGGAGAATCTAAGGGGAACAATAATAATTACAAATAATAACAATCCAAGAAATGCCCTTTTAAGTTTCTGGGCTTACAAGGAAACAATTTTCCTGAAGCTTGATTTTCTTGTTTGTGTTATATATATATAGCTCCTTTTGATATTGTAAAATCCTGTGTACTGTAGTTTAATTGTTTCATTACCTAGAAATGGTACTGCTTTATATTGTGGTTTGTTCTTAACCTTGAAGTGGATGCTTTTCATCAATACTACCTTAAATTCTTCAAGGGCCTACCATTTTCTTTCCTGTATGTTTCGTTCAGTTGCAATTACAGTTTGTTTTGTTTTTAGGGATCAGTAGGAAAGAAATTGGTCTCTTGTTTGTTTTGGATCATTTACTTGGTCCCCCCAAATTTTCTTTATATATTTTTATTGCTATTAATATTTGGTGCTTATTATTGTACTGATTATGTGATAATAGTGTAATAATGACTTTTGTATCTGCTTGAATTTCAGCTGTTCTTTTAGCAAATGAAAGTATGTGCTGTGGTACGGAGCGGATGAAGCCCTCGCTGTCTCCGATGCCTTTGACTTCTTTAGAAGAGGGTAGACCAACCAATATAGACATGAATCATTTAACAGTGGAGACTGAAGATACTTTTGCAAGCTTACTTGAGCTTGCAGCTAACAATGATGTTGAGGCCTTTAAGCGATCAATCGAATGTGATCCTATGTGTGTTGATGAGATTGGACTGTGGTATGGTCGTCAAAAAGGGTCTAAGCAGATGATTAATCAACATAGAACCTCGTTGATGGTTGCCTCTACTTATGGCAGTATTGATATTATAAAGCTTATTCTTTCTGCATCAGTTGCTGATGTCAATTGCTCCTGTGGCCAAGATAAGAGCACTGCCCTTCATTGTGCTGCTTCAGGTGGAGCAGGGAATGCTATTGATGTTGTTAAACTGCTTTTAGCAGCCGGTGCTGATCCTAATTTGGTAGATGCTAATGGCCTTTGTCCAATTGATGTCATTGTTGTTCCTCCGAAGCTCCAAGCTATGAAATTTGCTCTTGAAGAACTTCTTGCTACTGATGTTTCCGCTGTTGAGCACAAACTGAGGATCTCCACTGCCTCTTCCAATTCAAATTCTCCACCTCCTTCACCTTCTATAGAAGATGGTTCACCACTGTCTGCTTCTGATTCTCCATCAAAGTCAAAATTGACAGATCAAGCTGTTTCCTTTGCTTCTGAGAAAAAGGAATATCCTATTGATCCATCTCTGCCAGATATCAAGAACAGTATATATTCAACTGATGAATTTCGAATGTATTCATTCAAGGTGAGGCCTTGTTCCCGTGCATACTCCCATGATTGGACTGAGTGCCCCTTTGTTCATCCAGGGGAAAATGCTCGAAGAAGAGATCCTAGGAAGTTCCATTACAGTTGTGTTCCGTGTCCTGATTTTCGGAAAGGGGCGTGTAGACGTGGAGATATGTGTGAATATGCTCATGGAGTCTTTGAGTGTTGGCTTCATCCTGCTCAATATCGAACCCGGCTTTGCAAAGATGGTACTAGTTGTGCAAGGAGAGTTTGCTTCTTTGCCCACACTGTGGAGGAACTCCGTCCATTATATGTATCCACTGGTTCTGCAGTTCCCTCTCCTCGCTGTAGCACTTCTGGTGCAAATGCTGTGGATTTTGCAGCAGCGATGAGCCTCTTGCCTGGGTCTCCTTCTGCAGTATCAGTTATGTCTCCTTCACAATTCACTCCGCCAATGTCTCCATCTGCCAATGGCATGTCACACTCTTCTATGGCTTGGCCCCAGCCAAATGTCCCGGCTTTGCATCTCCCAGGAAGCAATCTTCAATCCAGTCGCTTGAGATCTACTCTTTCTGCAAGAGACTTTCCTGCTGACGATTATGGCTTGCTGCCAGATTTTGAAGCACAGCAGCAACAGCAGCTCTTCAATGAGCTATCTAGTCTCGGTCAACAGTCATTAAGTAACAACTCCTTGAACCGCTCCGGTCGAATGAAAACCTTAACCCCATCAAACCTTGATGATCTCTTTTCTGCAGAGAGCTCCTCTCCTCGTTATGCAGATCAAGCATTGGTTGCAGCTGTTTTTTCTCCTACTCACAAATCTGCTGTTCTCAATCAATTCCAGCAGCAGAGCAGCATGTTTTCAATGATCAACACTAATTTCTCTCCTAAGAATGTTGTTGATCACCCTTTATTGCAAGCATCTTTTGCTTCGGGCAGGATGTCCCCTCGAAATGTGGAACCCATTTCACCTATGAGCTCTCAAGTGTCTATGTTGGCTCAACGTGAGAAGCAGCAGCAGCAGTTTCGCAGCCTTAGTTCTCGGGAATTAGGCTCCAACTCGGCTGCCAATGCCATTGTTGGATCCCCTGTAAATTCTTGGTCAAAATGGGGTTCTTCAAATGGGGAACCAGATTGGACAGTTAGTGCTAATGAGTTAGGTAAACTACGCCGATCAAATTCATTTGAGCTTGGTAATGGAGAGGAACCTGATCTATCATGGGTGCAATCACTTGTTAAAGAATCTCCATCTGACATGAAAGAAAAGTTGGCCATGTCCAACTCAACTACTGATGCTACGGTTTCTTCTTCGAGTGTGAGTACAAATATGAATGCTCAAATTGATTCAGTTGACAATGCAGTTGGGACATGGGTGGAACAATTGCAGATCGATCAACTCGTTGCTCAGCAAAATTGAAATCATTTTAACAAGTCTCGAGGTAGTAAAGAAGAGTCAAGGTTTTGGTAGATAAGATAACATTCGTAGTGTTGAAGTTATAACTGTAACAAAAACAGAAAAGGAAGTGAGAAGGTCACTTTGAAAAGGGAAAATTATTCATTTTCACCATTTTTATTATTACAGCAGAAGTTAGACAACAAGGAAGAAGAAAAAGGTGAGACTAAATTTCTGGGTTAGAACAAAAACAAAAGCTAGTAGGTGTATTTTTTTACTTCATTCCAATATTTTCAAATATTCAGATTTCCGTTACTGTCAATTTTTCGAGTCTTTTTATGATGGGCAATATAACTAAATTGCTGTGTATGTATGGCTCATCCTATAATATTCAGTATGACCTTAAAATCAATAGAGAAGATTGAAAAGTCTTTTGTTCTTTAAGAATGTTTAGTTCTTGTACCTTATAGTATCATTGTGGAAATGGGGTTTGGGATATATATATATATATATATTGATAAAGATGTAAATTAGTTGATTATTCCATTATTATTATTCCAATATCTTTAATAATTATTTTTAAATGTTATTTTGGTAATCTGCATCTTATCTCTTGTAAGTGGGTGTTGGAATGGAATTGGAATTTGGAACCTCAAATCTAATAAGTGGAAGTTGAGAATGTATTTGTATACATGAGATGTTGGTGGATGAAGAAATGTTATCTTTTTATTCTGATTCTTCTGTTTTTATTTTTCGTTAGATGTTGATAGGCTAATGCCTTTTTTCTTTCAACTGATATCTGTGACATGTGAGAATTAAAAAAAAAAGAAAAATAAATGAGACACTTATAAGTGTACGGACGGAGACGGATTGCAAGATAGCGAGTAAGTGGGAAGTTGAAATGGGGAAATTCTTGGAATTCTACCCACCAGATCTCTCATGGATAAACCTAACCAACATGAGCAGATATCCTACTCATTTCTGGTTTCGTTCTAAACCCAATGCATCTTCTTCTCTTCATTTTCTATGAAAACACTGATAGATCCGCGAGATTCGTAGGTGAATGCTTTGAAAAGAAGAGATGACTAGGGGCTTCTTTCTTCCTTTTAGTCGAGGTGAAACTTTCAAATCAAATTCATAATAAAAAATCCCCTTGGCGGGATAAAAACCTCCCTCTTTTATGTTTTGGAATCAAAGTAAGGCGTGAGAGAAATTAGCTACTACTATAAGCTTGAGCCGGAGCTACTATTGGAATAGGACATGTCTCGAATTCCATTCTCTGGTCCACTAGTAGTAGGGAGTTGAAGACCGATACAAGAGGAAAGATGTTACCAATCTTCTCTACTTAATCAGTCTCTTTTGGTCTCTTCGGTCGATGGGTTCAAACTGCCTTGACTCGAAGGAGAAGATTCTCTAGTCTATTTTTCCATGCAGAATATAGGCATTTGAATAGAATAAAAGGGCGGCTGTTTGCTTGGTTTTTCCATCATCCAATTCCAATCCACAACAAATCGAATGAAACCGGATTTGATTTCACTTAGGACTTTGATGCAAATAGTCCACGTGTTCACTTATAGAAGGCTCAAGTCTTTTATGTTATTTTTTTATTAGAATGTGTCATAATGCCAATTTATTTTAATGGACTATCCAATATGATAAATAAAATTTATATACCTAATTTTTAGGGATATTGTTTCTAAATTTTCTAAGGAAAAAGGTTGAAATAAAAAAGAGGATTGGTTTACTTATATAGATCATCAATTAAATAAATTAACATTCTAAGTGTCTACCAATTATTCCATATATTATAGTTGATGAGTTTTTAGATATTCGGATGATTATTTTATATTTTAACGGAAATTACAGATTCAGAGTTTTTCGAAAGTGGTAACTTCAAGCTATATCAAATATATTATTGGGCGAATGAGGCAAAATGTTTTGTATTTTTAATTATTTAGTTTTTTTAAAAAATATTTATTTAGGTTTTTTTAATAAATATTTATTTGGTAGTTATTTCTAAGAAATTAAGAAGAAAAGAAATAAGCATAAAAAAAAAGGAAAGAAAAGAAAAGGGGCTCCTCTTCACCTTTCGGTGCCATGGTTTATTAGTGATAAGTAATTTTTCTCTTTTTTTTTTTTTTCTTTTTGTCTCTTTTTATAAATTCTTACTAATAAACCATTGAAAAGGAAATTAATTGAAGAAGACAAATATGTGTTTCAATTTTCAGCATTAATAACAAAAAAAAGGAAAAATGAAATGGAAATGACAATAGAGAAATTAGAAGCATTCTTTTAAATAGTGAAAGTGGCAGCTATAAGATGTTGACTTGTTTAGGTCTTGATAATGAAATTTTATGTGTTGTATAATTTAATCACTAGTTGATTGATTGCTTTGTCAATTCAATCAATCTTATTTAAATTTTATTATTATGAATAAAGATGACACATAAAGTTAGGAACATCCAACCAACCATAATTGGAATCGATTATAGCGAATAAAGCTCTAATTAAGAGTTGCTCTTCATAATTGTCTTTCATATGCTCGTGATTTGCTTCTTAAGGCTGGAAGTATTTTCATTGATATATATATATTTAAGTAAATCATAAAATATAAAAAGGATTATAGGAAGAGGTAGACTCATATGGAAATCACCTGTCCCCTAAACAACCTAAGTGTGACATATATGTCATATGTTTGAACTACCTAATAAAATGAAAGCAATGTAATAGAGAAGAGTGGGAGTGGGTAGAAGGTGGATATGGTGTTAGCTATGACCTAACCATTTATTACTAGATTTAGATATTAATTTTAGGTTTTGGTTACCAAATAAATGCCCTGCAATAAGGACATTGATCCTCATCATGGTCTTATCATGTTTAACTCTACTACTTTGATCCTACTACGTATGGAAGTGTGCATTCAGGAAACGTAATAAGGGAATACTCTTGACTTTTTTTTTTTTTTTTTTTTTGACATTAATTAAAATTTAAAAAGAAAAGAAAAAGGAACTTGTTCATTATATTAAAAGATAAAATACTACCCATTTCCTTCAATTTGTGTAGAAAAATAGAGAAATTGTTATTTTATAACATAAATCAATCAATTATCCTTAATAATAGAGTTAATGGAATCGTCAACTAAATTTTGGAGTTAATGGTTAATGCAATTGATATTAATTTAATTAAAAACTATAATAATTTTACTCATTTTTAAATACAAGTTTCTCTATATCAATTGAACAACAAATTTAAACTGTTTAACAATTGGATCTTATGTTTTTTCTTTTTCTTCTGTTAAACAATTAGAAAAGCTGACATTTTTTATGGTAATAATCAATTTAAGAATGATAATATTTGACTCAAATTGAAGAAGCATTTGGGGTAGAATGAGTTTTAGGTACAATCAAAACTGACATATCTTTAGTATTATCAGAACTCTTATTTATTTATAATCCAAGTATTATAAGCTTACAAAGAGCTCTACACAATTTCTAGCATTGCTTCTATAATTTATGCCTATTCATTCATACTAGCAAAAATTACAACTTTGAAATCTACATACAGCAATGGACGTTTAACTTTAAGTGTATATCAATGGAAATTTACTATCTACTGCTGTAGAGAACCTTGCAATATTGCCAGCATATAATTTAGATTTCATCGAACGGACAATAAAATCAATTCCCGAGGAAGTCCCAAGGTCCCATTCCAGTTCCTATTCTGCAAATTACAAAGTTTTTGAGAAAAAAATTCACATAAAATTGCACCGGGAAAGTGAAGTTCTAGAGTTTTCACACCCATGGTTACCTCAAAAAGCCGGCTAATGCACGTAAACTCATGAAAATTGTCAATGCAATCCAGATTCCAACAAAGCCATGAAAAGAGGAAAGTGTAAATAAGCATAGGATGCTTACTATTGCCACCAAAACCTGGAAAAGGGTAGCGAAAATGGTCAACAAAATGAACAATTTTAAAGACTGAAAGAGTGATTTCAAAGTTGATATTAAGTTACCATCGAATAAGCTGCATATGCAAAGTCCGATGCACCAAAGTTGACCCCGTCGAAAACAAAGGCTAATACATTGATTGGTTGAGTTGCTGCAACAAACTATTCAGAAAAAAGAAAAAGAACAAAGTCTTAATCCCAAATTGATGAAGAATCAAGTTAGAAAATAAAGTATCCTATTACTATAGTTAGAAAAAAGGAAGTGAAAATATATATACCGGGATACCGATGCTCATAAGGCTCAAAACCTTTACATCTTCGGTAAATAATTTCGAAGCAAATGGTAATCCAGCTGAAAGGATGGCAGCGAGCAGTAGCCCTAGCACTAAACCAAACTGGTACAAAAAATTCAAAAACAATTGGGAGAAACAATAGAATAGAATAAATAATTCCCACATTCAAAAATTTCATACCTGTAATACACGAGAAGCAGTGGCTTTGGCTTTGTCATAATCCTTATTTGCAAATGCAGAGGCAAGGATTGCCTGAAAAGGTGGAAATGCAGCAGATTTATTTCATTGAAGTACTTTAGAATCAGAATTAATTGGGATTGGAAAGCAGAAACATCTAAAAAGTGGGTAACGACATTGAAAAGGAATCAGTTTTTTAGCAACTCCTGGGAAGAGGTTGGTGATCATATGTTTTACATGCTTTCTACTATACAATCTTATTACTAAATGTCCATTGAAATTAATCTCCATCTCTCCATCCACGGGAAAGAGAACTTTGTTCCAGTATCAACAAATTGTGAAGGTGACTGTAAAATCATGTCACTAATAGTGTGTAAAAACAGTATCTCAAGGAGAATAGTTATTACCTGTCCAGCCACAGCCAGCCCATCTGCAAGCAATGAAGTGGCTAACCAGATTTGCAAGCAAACCTGAAAAGCAGCCATTGCAATTGATCCATTTCTTGCAGCCAATGATGCTGCTATGGTGACACAGAACGTTGCAGCTATAACCCTCAACAACAGCATAAATCCTTCAGATAAACAGACTTGCATTTATCAGTGCTGAATGCTGATACCGTAATATGAATAGCAAAAAATGAGGAGAAAAGGAAGTAAAAGAGTATCACAAAACAAGAAAGTAAGGGGAGAAACTAAAAAAACCTTACCATTTTTGAGAAATTGACTAAATTGTAGATCTTTAATGCTTGGAGGCAATAGATCGACACGTTTAATTAACATCCACAGCAGTATCAGGGAGATTAAGTACCTAAAGCAAAAATATAGAGCTGGTGAACCATAGTTGCAAATGTCAAATAACTCTCAGAAAGCAATGCAAGTGAAGCTATGAATTATGAACCAGAAAAAACGATACTATCTCTTTAGAAGGAACTTACTGAGAAATAACATGAGCAATGGCTGCACCACTAACACCCATCCGGAATAAGAATATAAATATTGGGTCTAAGATAATGTTTGCTACATCTCCCACAACTATATCAACCAAAAAAGTGATTGTGAGTTAATATGCAGTAAACAGAAGAATTTTGCTCAATTTCCTTCAAAATAAGAGAACAGAAAAGAAGATTTCAACAAATACAAAATGAGTTCACAGAGTTACACAACAAGGCAATGTATAAATGGGAGAAAAAAAAGCAGCAAATAAAGTTTTCTCACCAGTAGCATATAACGGAGTTTTTGTATCCTTGATTCCTCGAAAAACCCCTTGCATTGCCAAAGAAAGAAGAACTGCAGGAGCACCTAATGACCTCAATGTCAAGTATTGTTGTGCTGGTATTAACATGGAAGAATCCTGCAGAAAAGAAATTTCTTTCCTCAGAAAACTTTTCTTTTGAATTTGAATGTGAACAATACTGGGATTTAAATGTTTGCTCAATGTGTGATAAAGTGGTGGAAAGGAGCTTGCACTAAAAAAATTTAGAAAAATCTCCCGTTGAACAGCAGGCAACCAGAACTCACTCACTACAAATATATCCCTTAAAACTGGAAAATATATTTAAGAAATCATACTGTTAACAAGGTAAAATAACTTACAAATAGAAAGCAGACAACCAATTAGAATTAAAATTTTACATAAATAAATCAGAAGGAACCCAAACTACAGTTGCTCTAACTACTACTTAAGGAACACTTACTGAATGTACACCCATGTAGTTCAGGATTGGTTTTGCACTCAAAATGAGGAACAAAGCCTGGATGAGGCCTAGCACACAACCAACGATCAATGCTGATGAAGCAGATGGTATATGCCTTCTCTCATGTTCATTTTTTGTGAAAGTACTGCTCACGGAGGATGATTTACATGTTTTCTCTACATAAGATGAAACAGGAAACAGGTTAACAACAATACGGCTACAAGAGAAATTAGAAGTAGATAAAACAAGAACACCGAACATCAGAGCTCTATCAAGATGCTAACTATTCAAATAGGTCATAGATGAATCTGTTCAATAAACACGGGGAGACATTGGGGCAAAAAAATACCAGCTTTAGGTAGCAGCTCTTCCGTTTCCTTATTGACAGCATAACCATCTTCGAGTGTTTCATTTTCAAGCAATTCACACAATTCAGTATTCGGTCTTCCTGTAGTAGCTTCTGAGGCAACAAGAGATGTTGTCACACTAACAAGTGGGAATATTGCTATCTTTGAGACTTGGCTGAAAACAGCAATAGAAACTCCCACAGCAGCAAGCTCAACATGTCCTAATTAAAAAATAAAAATAAGATTGAGCCATTAACGAAAAATAAAAAGAATAAGAAAAAAGAAATGTAAAATCTGGAAATACACTTATTTTATGCATGCAAAATGATAGATTCAATATACAGGTGCATTGATTTTTGGTTTTCTGGGAACTACCTTTTATAAATAGAAAAGTATGCTTTCATAGGAAAGAGTACTTTCAAAATAAAGCTAGAATTCTACTCTATGCTTCTCTACGCTGAGAAGTAAATATGAATGATGTCCACCAAATTTGGTGGAGATCATAAATGTAATAAACATTGGATAATAAACTGACCTCTGATTTTGGATTAAACCATATACAGCCACAGGTGGATGCTAGAACGCAAATATTTTATATTTGGATATAAGCCAGACATTCCACAGTGACAATATGAATCTTTAACAGCTCCCCAAAATGCAGCAACAGGACAATGTTTAGCAAGTCCTAATTTCAATATAGTGGTGATTTCATCCAAATTTCTTTAAATATTATGATTTACAAAGTAATTCAATCAATGTAATCATGATAATATAGTATTATGGCATATCAAATTAAAATCTAACAAGTTGAACATCCCCGAAAATGTATAGTTTTCTTGTGGAATTTAAGAATACAAAGGCATTTAGCATTCAATAACAAGTCGCCATTAATAGTGATAACAGCTACGGTACAAACCTATATGGCCAATGAATGCTGTGTCAATCAGAGAAGCAATAGGATCAGCTGCTAATGCAAGTGCTGCAGGAACTGCAATTTCTGTGATTTCTTTCCCTAATTCATCATTCTTGAAAATATTCCTGAACAATTTACACATTTCCTCTTTATAAAGAATAATCAAAACATTAAAACTTGAGAAAATGAGCCTTACAAACAAATTAAGAAAAAAGAATATGCAGAGTTGTCAAGAGTTGAAAGCATATTTATATGAATTAGTAACAAATTTTATAACTGAGGATTATCATGAACTAAATAATTGTTCCAAGAAATGAGAGTTTCAAAAGCAAAAATATTAAATTAAGGCTTTATAGAATTTAAAAGTACCTTATGTCATAGCAGAAAACAAAAAAATGCATCTTAGCCAAATTTTTCCACAGATGAGAACTGGGTTTTCCAGATGGAAACAGGAACCAATATTAAACCTTGATAGAGAAATTCCAATATGGCCAAAAAGAAAAGGAAAAAAAGAAAGAATAAAGAACAGTATAATGTAATAATCAACAAACCAAGAACTTCCCTTTCAATGTGGGAAATATTAACCAAAGAATTCCCACATAAAATTCTTTTAAAAAAAAAAAGTTGACGAGAAAAATGACGATAGAAAGAACCCGAAAATATGAAGAATGAAGAACCGGGATTTCCCCAAAATTCTTAGCAAGAAATGAAAACTAAAAAAAATGTAGATCCTCAATTTGCAAAATAAATAAACAAAATGGTAGAAAAATGAGTTGGGAAACAAGAGAATTGTAGTTAGAACAAACCTTGTTTTTTTTTTAGCAATGGAACAAACCTCGGTTGACCCTGGAGAATCTGGAAGAACCTCCCTCAGTTATGGCCAACCCAGAGTGTTCTTAAACATAAGCCTAAGTTATGTAAATTATATATATTAGAAACTTTCAATCCAAAGATGGCAAACTAAAATAGAGGCTTATCCTTCGCCGCCACCATGTTTAACAAAAATTTTTTTTTCCTTTCCTTTCAACCGTTGACAAAAATAGACATTCCTTCTTTTCCTACCCTTTTCTAATGGCCGTTGCTTCTGTAAGCAAGAAGACGCTATTATTCATGAAGCAGGTTTAGTACAGCCTGAGAAAAAGATGGTATTTTTCTTTTCTTTTTCGGAAAATTTCCCATCTTTTTCTCAAGATGAAGGTAAACGATTTGACTGGATAGAATAATATTGACTCAAGTTCATTTGATTTCGTTACGCCCATATTTGTTGTATTGTATTCAATTCGGGATTCATATTTGTTTAGAAATAGTAGGCTTAGCTTAGCTTGATAAATTCAAATATATTGTGTCTAGACTCCATGAATTAAAACATCATTTTGTTAAATGTTATGAATATTTTTATAGTAAACCAAGCTTGAAAAGGCTCAATAAAAATATAAAATAGACTTGTGAGTTTCAATCCAAATTTAAACGAATTTTTATCGAGCGGAATCAAGTTTTATTATACAACTCAACTAGAACTAGCACGTTAAATAATACAATTGTAAACTAATTATAAAAGATAAAATAAGAGGAAACATTTTGTTCCAAAAAATAACCCATGTTTGAAAACATTTTATTTCAAAAATACTCCATCAAGTTTTTATATTTATTAAAGTAATTTTTAAATCTAAGATATCAATCCAAGTATAAATAAAATCCACAAGAATTTCATTTATAAAATCTGTAAAAAAAAAAATTATTTATGCTCAATATTGAATCTAATAAATAATTACTGATATGAGGTATTTTGAATTAAATTAATGAGACATTATTTTTATTTAATAATTATTTTTATAATTAATTTATTTAATTGAGATAATTTTTTTAGCAATAATACTAATTAATAATAAATATTCTATGTTATTTTATTTGTAAAAAATTCAATAAAAACTCTTCTCCTAATTCTGAACACAAAATGTAATATTTCACTTCTGATAATGAAAATATAGAATAGTTGAGAAATAAGTATAAAATATAATATAATTATTACATAAAAACTAAAAATACAAAACGTTAAAATTTTATTTAAACTACTTTGAGTTTTTTGTTATTTTGTTAAAAAATTTAATATTCATGGATTAAATTTTTGTTGATTTGAATTTGAAAAAAAAAAATATATCTTATAATTATATAATAATTTTCATGAATCCATTTATTTTTTTGACAATTCATTAATTCATTAGTGTCTACATAAAATTATACTTTTTTTAACAATAATTATACTTTTCATCTAAAAATAATTACAAGTTTTATGTAAAAAATAAGAATAATTATAAGTATACATAAAAGTTATATACTAAAAAATATTAAAATTAATTAACATAAAATTGCTTATGATAAACTCTTGAGATGAGTATCTACGTGCAAAAATAGTAGCACTAAAGAACTCAAAACATAACCTGTCCCAACCTTGCCCCTGCTCTACCTCACAGCGGCCACTAGATATGGGGCGGGTTTATTCACGAAATTTAAGAAAAAAATAAAAGAATTTTATCATTTTTGAAAGAAAATGTTAGTAAATAGCAAGTAATACATTAGCACAATTATTATGGTACCCAAAAGACAATGGGAAACTTCATTAAAAATACTTCCATTCCTCCAATTCCATATTATCCAGCAGGTGCCCGCAAACAGAGGACTTATAAGTTATATTCTAGTACCAAAGGAATGATGTAAATCTTCATTAATAACAATAAATCATGCTTATATTGTATCTTTTTCAACCAGGTGTTCAATTTGCAGTTGCATTTGCACAACTGAATGGAACACTAAACTTTGTGGAGATGATGAAACTATAATTATATCTCCATTTCAAGGGGCTTCTCTGTTATCTTCCCAACAGAGTTGTTTCCTAATAGTGACTGCAAAGAAATATTGCACTGGCCGGTAAATTCCTCTATTCTGCAAGCTTATCTCGTAACAGGAAATTAAGAATACCGTGTGTGATTTTTGTTAGTGAAAAAAGCAAAAATAAAAGGAATGAATGATTTTCCACATTACTAATCAAATAACATATCAAACTTCCTGATGAATAAAAATTAGCTTGCCTGTTTTGGATTAAAAAAAAAAAAAAGAACTGCAAAGAAGGATTTACTTATTCGGAAGCTATTGAACAGCAAACGGAAAATCGTGCAGTAAATACCTTTGAGTCAGTCCAATCAGACGGGTCATGAGTTATGAGGAACAAATACACCCATCATTCAACTCTATCTACCGATTTCCAAAATCATGCATTCATCTGCAAATTGTTATTATTGCAGGCAGTATGAAGACCAATCTGCATGGTAATGTGATCAGTTACAAGGTCCATTAAGGAACCAGTTCAGGTCAACCTGAGTCTGACTTTTAGCAATTCACACATCACAACATATCTATAAAATTACAAATTCAACAGTACTCAGACAGTGATTTGAACATCAAATCTGCATTACAGAAACCATTGAAATTCACAACAGCATTTGAAAACATAAAATCCAGTAACATAAACTTACCCAGAAATTTAAACCATAAAAACCATAAACCACAAAAATGGAAAATCTGAAGCTGAAAGCAACAAGTCCAGAAGCTATAAACTAATCCATAAAATTAATTAAACTCGGAACTTCTTGTTTCGCCTTTTGGTATAGGGAAACATAAAACAAGGGATCAATTTTATGAGAATAAATCCGGTTTTTCATCTTTTACAAAACAATTTCCAAGTCAAATAATTGTCAATATTAGTTGTCTATGTGGAATTGGTAAACATAATCAAATAAGCCAAATCAGCTGCTTACTTGGCGAATAAACTTAACCAATCTTGGTAAGGTTAACCAATGGGTCCCTTGCAAAGATTTAGTTTCTTTCAATTAGATCCAGAATTTAAAATAGGGTGAATTATACAAAGTATTGTAATTACGGTGTCTTAGAGACAGTTAAATCTATGGTGAATTTGTTACAATTCGAAAAAGATGGATGAAAATGTATTTTAGCCGATAAGGAGTCGCTTACTTGAGGTTATTGCAGAAAAGTGCGATCATATATGTGCTGTGCAACGACAAGCAGCAAACCCATTTCTGCAGTTTCCCAAAGAAAAAAAAAAAAGATCATTAGTTCAATTCAAGACAAAAGGACTTATAGCATAGTTCCAAAATACCAAGATTGTCTCTGGTGAGCCGTAATATTATGTCCATGAAAGCAAACGCATTTCTAGTATACTGTTATACTAGTAATGCCTTTTATTGCATTACAGTATGTCCATTTCCACTCACAAAATGATAATTCAATACCAGGTACAGTTCAACCTTCTCAGTTAACATGGTGATTGATTTCTTAACAGCTCAGCACGAACTCACACAACATACATGCATAGATACTATAGTGTATTCACCCACATGCTTATACGCAAGCTCACACCTCATAGCTTAGTTGGAACTTTTTCCGGATTCCTAAAAGGAGCTGAATGAAACAAAGTTTGATGTTCAGAAAGAGCATCAAAATGAAAATCAAAATGAAGTATATGCCTTCTAAGTCACCTTTCAAGTTCCTCTCATCAAGCAATGACTGAATGTGCTTCTATCTCCAATTTTGCTGTAAATGAAGGATCTTCACTACTCTCAAGAATAACATAATGGCCGCCCCGCAAATCATTGATATGATTCACCAATAATCTCTACAAGAACAAAATCCATCTTTAAAATGGTGAAAGCGATTCGTGTCCCGAACAAATATCTCTCTGCGTTCGAAGCTGGATATGAATTTTATAACAGTGTGACAGTCACCACAGATTCTGAGGTTCTTAATCACTTGTAGAGGAGACCCTGGGCTCGTGTTCAGAAGCCCTAGAGCAACTGCCAACTTCTCACTGTGGCCACATAAGATCTGCTCCTTGTCTTGTTCCTCCACATCTTGCAATACAAAATCAGCATCAAGAAAGCAACCTGATTTTTCCATTTCTGCTCTAATTTCTGCCAACTTTTCCATAATTTGGGTCATTTGAGGATGTGAATTATCACCAGCAATGAGCATGTGTACTTTGCTTTTGACCTCAATCCAACTGCAGCCAGGGTTTTTCCTCAAACCCCTGCTCTTCATTATATCCCTCACCATATCAACTTTAGCCCACATTGCCTTAGAAGCATAAATGTTTGATAAAAGAATGTAGTTCCCAGGATTTAGTGGTTCTAAAGCAAAGAGTTCCTTTGCAGCAAGCTCACCTAATATAACATTTTTGTACACTCTGCATGTACTAAGCAAAGAACCCCAAACACAACCATCAGGATCAAAAGGCATTTGCTTAATCAAGGTATATGCCTCCTGCAATTTTCCAGCCCGACCAAGAAGATTCACCATGCAAGCATAATGCTCTATTCTAGGTTCAATACCATAATCGTTGGACATGCTTTTAAAATAATACCAACCCTCTTCTGTTAGACCACCTTGGCTGCATGCTGATAATACACAAATGAAGCTAACAAAATCAGGGCGTTGCCCACTCTTTTGCATCAATTTAAAAATGTCAATTGCTTCATTGGCTTTCCCATGCATAGCATATCCAGCGATTAATGCATTCCAAGAAACCAAGTTTCTGGTAGGCATCATTTCAAAACAGAGCCTGGAAATATGTATCCGTCCACACTTTGCATACATGTCAATTAGTGCACTGCCTACATAAACATTACTCGAAATTCCACTTTTAAGAGAGAAACAATGGGCTGCCTTACCATGCATCAGTGCTGCAATATTTCCACATGCTGGTAGCAAGCATGGTATTGTCACAGAGTTTGGCTTTACACCAACATCCTGCATTTCCCTGAAAAGCTCCAAAGCCTCAATATCCTTTCCATTCTGGGAGCAACCAGCAATAATTGATGTCCAAGAAACAACAGTCAATTCCATTCTTTGACACTTGAATTGTCTAAATAACTTCAATGCATCCTCAACAAGTCCATTTCGTGAAAGCCCAGTAACAAAAGCATTAAAAGCACCTAAATCTACCTGATATATCTCATCAAACACCCTTGACATCTCCAATGTACATGCCAATTTCCCGTACATATCAATAAGCGCAGTAACCACATACTTGTCTTGTCCGAAACCTTGCTTGATCAAAAGTCCATGAATCTGAGAGCCCATACCCAAGATTTTCATGTCACCAACTGCTGAGAGCACACTAGAATAACTAGTCCCATCAGGTTTATATCCTTCCAAATGCATCCTGTGAAAAATAATAACTGCCTCATAATAGTTTCTGCTATGATTAAATCCCGCAATCATTCCATTCCAAGATACTGAATTAAGTTCCACATGCTTATCTTTCCTTCTAGAAAACAGCTCCTTAGTCTCTTCCACACAACCCTTTCTTGCATAACATGCAAGCAAAGCACTGTAAGCAACAATGTCGGGTTGAGACAACCTATCAAATACCTTGTGAGCATCCTTTATTCTGTTGCATTTAATATACATATGTATCAAAGAGGACGATACACGTGAATCTGAATCAAGGCCAAATATAGATGCAATACAGTGAACCTGCTTCCCTGTCTTCAAAAAAGACAACCCGGCACATGCCTTGATAATAGTAGGTAAGACATGTCCATGACGCATTGTACCATATGAAAGCATTTGTGAGAACACACGAATTGCTTGATCAAAATTATTAGACTTTGCAAAGGTATAGATAAGGGTAGAAAAGGAGACAATATTAGGTTCTGGTACAGGACTAGTTATGACATTCACATCAGTTAGAGAATGATCTGCTGAGAGAGAAAGGAGCCTGTTGGGTAGGTAGCTTTTGGTGAAAATGCTTCTACTAAGGTCATAAGCACATGCCAGCTTGTTTTGAAATGGAGAGAATGCGGCCGAATTAAGGAGGTAGAAGATGGAGTGGTGAGGATGATGTGGAAACAAGGGGAGAACTTGTCTAGCCATAATTGGCCGCTGAAAGGCAAATTTATGAGAAGAGGTTTCAACAATCACACTTGGCTATACTTGGTGTGATAAGTTCATTGAAAATTGCCAATATGACTCAGAATCAATCATTACTGAATCTTTTTTTTGACCCTTAATGTTCTCCTCCCGCCAGGCTAACAGCCCACATCTAGAGGAAACCAGTGGCCAAACCATCATGTTTTGCAACTGACAATGCCAGCAAGAATTCATATCTGTATCAAAACCACAAGCATATATAACAAAACCCACCTAAATTACAATTAAAATGAAGCCAACATAATAAATTCAAAACATCTAGAGTAAAATGACAACAGAATTTTGAAAACTCTAGTACCTCAATTAGCAGGCCTCAGGCATTGACTCCTGATGCATGCCAAAAGCAATACTAGTTCTAGACTGCTGTTAGACTTCCGTTATGCATCACCATCCGAAGCATCTAAAATTTAATAGTAGAACTAAAACTCATATGAAAGTACTAATCTTAAGTTCGCTTAACATTCAAACAAATTAGGGGCAAAATTGTTGGAATCCTAATCAAAAGTAGGAAGGCATGTGAAAAATAAAAACGTCCAACTAAGAATCATAAAAGTGACTACTTTGTGGAAGGGACAAAATGTGGTGGAGACCTTTATAATAAAAATGAGGTGGAGACCTTTGTGGAAAGCTTCGGCCGGTTTCGAGCCCGAAAGTTCAGGTTGCTCGTGCGGCCAAATACTTCGACGAACGACGACGGCTCCACCTGGGTGAAGGTTGCCAGAAGCCCAGCTACCGATTGGAGGGCGCCTTGGCGGCTGGAGGCGGCTGCGTCATTCTCTTCTGCTGCTGCTGGGTGTCCGTCTCCCTACGTTACTCTCCTTCCTTTCTTTTTTTAATTATGTGCTTTACATAAGTAAATTACAGTTCTGTTCGGTAGTTTATTTAAACTTTTGAATTGGCTACTTAAAAAAAGAAAAAATCGTTTCTCGACAAAAATTACTATTTACAGTTATTCATGCTCTTGAATCATTAAAATTTGGTTCCGTTAAACAAAATAACTTCCAAATTTTTTCATTACCTAAAAATAATTTTATAGAAATCGAATAATTATATCATAATATTAATCAAAATATAACTATGAAATAGTAATTCTGCCAAAATGTTATGATGCAATTGTAAGAGGTTTTCTATAATTGATTTAACTACGGAGATATCATTTTATTCAACACTATCAAATTGTAGTTACATGAGAACAATTTTGATAAAATGGGTGAATAAATTATAATATTTACTAAAATATAGATAAAATTGTAATTATCATATAATTAATTATGAGATAAAAATATAACACTAATATTATTCATATAATTTCTCTTTCAGAAAATATTATTCATATCTTTGTGAATTTTAAATTTATTTTATAGTTTTATTTTAGTTTTTATTTAGAAAATTGAACTATTTTTTATTATTAATTTGCATTTATTTATGATTATATTATATTTATTTTAATTATAAAATTATTTTTTGGTAACATTTACTTTTTTATGGTGACAATTATAAAATTATTGAAATAGACGAATGTAAAATAAATTATAGATATGTAAAATATAAATAATTTATAAGTCTAAGAAAATTTAAAATTAATAATATAAAAGTAAAATAAAATTACTTGTATTAATAAATATTTTGTTCGATATAATATAAATATTAAAAAAAATATTAGTACAAATTCGTTTGCATTTAACTAAAAATTATAAACATGAATTAAAATAATATTCCATAATTAAACATAAAATTAATTTGAATTTTAATAAAAATTATTAATATAGATTCCGAAATATATTAGAGGCATTGGTCTTCGTTACTTTTGTTGTAATAATATGACACGTTAATTATTAATATTTTTTTAATGACCTTGTGGAAATTATTTATTTCATTGAAATTCTTAAAATTTGATAAATTATATTCTTTGATTAAAAAAAGAAGAGATATTATTAATTTTGATGAAAGAAAAGAAGCACCAGCTCAAATATATTAAGAACTATATTAAGTGCAGTATGCAAAAAATATCAAAATACCAGCAGCAAATCCATTTTCATAATAAGACAACATCCACTCTGATGTTATTAAAGAAATGGCATGAAATTCTATTTCTTAAATTATGGAGAGAAAACAAAATATAACAATAAGGCAAAGAAATTGGAAAAGAGTATCCAAGAAGAAAGAAATATTCTATTTCTTGCACATCAGTCACCAGTAGTCAGCACAAGAGCATTTGCCATTTTCAAACCGATGGAACCGGTTATTATCCCTCACAATTATCACTCTTCCAGAGCATTGGGACATGAACTTGATTGCAGTATGGCAATCACCGCATATACGCAAGTTCTTCATAATTCTGATTGGCCTATCTGGTGGGAAAGCAATGAGACCAAATGCAATGGCCAACCTTTCGCTATGGTACCTAATTGTCTGCCTTTTCTCTTCATTATCCACCTCTCGATACACAAAACTTGTATCAGCAACATAACCAGCTCTCGCCATATCTTCTTCCAATTCCTCCAATTTCTGATAAATTTCATGGGTTTTCTCATGACACCTATCCCCAGCAGCAAACGTGTGAACTCTATTACCTTCCTCAATCCAACTTAGACCTGTCTCCTTCTTTTCACCTCGGTCCCTTAGCATCTTTCTGGCTTTAGCAGCATCCTCATATCTTCCAGCAGCAGCGTAAGCATGAGCTAGTAACATATTCATGCCAGCACTAACCTGACCCAACTCAAAGACTCTATCAGCAGCGAAGGTTGCCAACTCAGTATTGCCATGAAGGCGGCATCCTGTCATTAATGCCCCCCACACTGATTCTGTTGGTTCTATTGGCATTGCCTTGATAATTTCAAGTGCTTCCTGCAATTTCCCTGCACGACCAAGCAAGTCCACCATAGTAGCATAATGCTGAGCTCCTGGCTCAATCCCATAATCCTTCATTAGTGCAAAATAATGCTTCCCTTTATCAATTAACCCTACATGGCTACAAGCATAAAGCAAACATAAAAAGGTAATAAAATTTGGTTTCATTCCAACATATTTCATTTTTTCAAACAGATCAAATACTTCTTGCGTGTGTGCATGTTGAGCACAAGCAATCAACATTGCATTCCACATCCCAAGAATCCTAACTGGCGTTTCATTAAAAACCCTGTAAGCTTCTTCAATAACACCACATTTGGAATACAAAGAAATCAAAGAACTGCCCACAAAACTGCATAAATCATAACTTGTTTTCAAACACAATCCATGTATTTGCCTCCCTAGTTCAAGCAATGTTGAATTACCACAAACCCTAATAATACTTGAAAATGTGAAATCATTCACTTCCAAATCATTCAATAAAGCTTCCTTAAAGAGCTTCAAAGCTTCCTCGTCTTCGCCCACTTGAGCATACCCATAAATCATCCCACTCCAAGAAACCACATTCCTTTCAGGCATTTCATCGAACACTTTCCTCGAATCTTTTATTTCCCAACACTTAGCATACATATCAACCATAGAACTCCCAACAAAGACATCAGCATCATATCCAGTTTTAAACACGAACCCATGAATGGATTTCCCTATATCGCGCCTTCCCAAAATTGCACAAGCTTTAGTGGCGCTAGGGAATATATGATCATCAGGCCGAATATTATCTACAAGCATTCGACGAAAATATTCAATGGCAAGAACAGGAAGCTCATTTTGTGCAAAAGAGGAAATAATAGAGCTCCAAGTGGTAGCAGACTTTTCTTGGGCTTCCTCAAAAACTCGAAGACAAAGGAAAGGCAATTGAGTCTTGGAATAGAAATTGATTAGATGGTGAGAGACAAGAGGGATTGATTGAAGGCTTGATTTAATAATATGGGCATGGATTTGTTGGCCCTTCAAAAGGGATCTAGATTGAGTTTGAGATAAAAGAAGCTCACAAATGTACCTGAATTTTTCTTGATAAGAGAGCTGGTCTCGATTCTGTACAGGATTATTATAATTTTGTTCAAAAAGAGGTTGATTCGAAGGGTTTTGTTGGGGTTTTAGCTCTGGATTCACGCGTTCAATCAAAAGATTGGTAACGAGTTTCGACAAAGTGACGCGAGAGTTTGAATATCTCTGATTAGAGACTTGGTGAAGCATTACAAATTTACAAAGTCTGTTCTTTCTCTGGCTTTGGCGGGAGAAAAAACTCAATTTATAAGTTCATCAAGAGGTGAGAAACGAGAGCGTTTCAATGCGAGCAATACATCCAACTACCGTGGCGACGGTCCGGCCGCGAACTGGTGGGCAAGGTTAATGAGGGTAGGGGACCAGTACCAGATCGTTCACGACCAGTACCAGATCGTTCACGGGCAGTTCAGTGCCCGGCCGGTTAACCGACGGTACCCGGTTACTCTGGTTAATTTCAGGCCGGTTCGTATCCAGTTAAAATTTTTTAATTTTTGGAGGAAAATTGAAATTAAAAAAAAAACTTCAAAATCAATAAAATAAATTACAAACATTTGAAAAAGCAAATTGAAGTTAAAATTATTAAAAAAATAAAAGAACAAAAATGTGTAAATAAATTTTTTATTTTTTTAAAAAAATTATTTTTTCTACATATTTTTATTAGGATAAAGAATAATCAAAATTCACATAATTCTTTTACCTTAATTAAAATTTTCGAACCACAATTATATTTTTTTTACTTCAATTTTCGGCGACAAATGAGCTTTCAGTAATTTTCAAACTCTCGTCAGAAAAAAAAGTCCAAATGTCTTGTATTCGTGCATCAACTAAAGCCGAATCATCAACACAAGCTTGTGCTTCAAAGTTCTCCGCTCTTAATTGAGTTTTTTTCCAAAAAGATAAAGCCACCAGCATTGAATGTTTGCTCCACTACTGCTGTTGAGACTGGCGGTGTCAAAATTTCTTTTGCCATTTCAAATTATCGAAGTTGATTCCATCGGTTGACTCAACTACAAATTTAAATTCTATAGACAAGTACATTGGTCCCCTCGGCCTTTTTTGGCGTTGAGAATAAATAAGCGACATTTTATTTTGGACTGATATCCCACTTGATCAGGTAAGAGCAGAACTCTTTCCAAGGTCAGTAGATGTAACCGAAGCTTTATTATTTAAAAATTTAAAAAATAACTTATTAATTATTTGTCTAGTTTAATTAACAAAAATTAGAAATATTTACTTGTTAATTTTCAGATAATTGTAAAGTGTCATAATAAAATTTTAAAATAGTTTTTAAAACTTATATTCTACATCTAGATTCAAAAACAACTGTAACACCTCATTCTATAACCCTATGTCATAAAACATGTCTTTTTTTTTTGACGTAAATCGGATGGCATTACTCTCAAATTATCTCACGGTCACATATATAAATACATAGGCATACATCACCATTCACATAGTAAGCATGTCAACATATAAGCATTCTTTCATTTAAACCTATTAAGGAGTGACTTATCCATTCATAGAACCATAATCATTATAGGCATGTAGAATAGTTCACATTCATCAACCTAATAACATCCCATTAATAGTCCAAAAGTTACATGCATCTCAATTCTTAATTACATGCCATTAACTACATAATATAGTGTTTACAAAACAAGCAAGGACCTCATAATGTTATATTTACATATCCAAACAAAATATGCTAAATGTCATGAAATCACTAAGGCGGTGGGAGGAGAGAGGCCTAGATTCCTGCTGGACCGACCTGTGCAAAAGGCGAGTGAAGCCTCAGTACCTCACTCGGACTGCAGACCTAAAACACATATTGCGATTTTGATGAGTCGCATACTCAGTAAATGTAAACCACAATGAAAGCAATAAGCACATAAAAGTAATTATTTCAAATAAAGCCAAACATAAGCTTGTAAATCTCAAACCTGTTTTACCATGACAGCACCTCTGTCATATATCCATATGTGTGATATAATAATCACTAATATATATAACCACAATGGTTATATATTCCATATCTCTGTATAACAACTTTAACATATAATCTCTTTCAAATCACAAACATCTAATTATGCAAAATGTGCTATATGCCATGTA
>CANUEY010352289.1:0-12849 GCA_948099555.1 Croton setiger
ACCCTTTTCTTCACATTATCTTTAAATTAATCCTTGTTCTCTTATTTTCCCAAATTTCCCTATCTATATTTTTTAATTCCTCTTCTTAATTAATTAATTTTTATGTTTTTAAAACACCTAAAGTCAAAATATACTAAAATCAAAGCTAATTAAATTAAAATCCATAAAAGTAAACTAAAATAAACATAGAAATTTTCTTAATAATATTAAAATTAAAATTGAAATTAAAACTAAGAACCATTTGTTTAAATTTTTTTTTTGTAATTTTTGCAAGTAGAAAAATTTAAAACGTACTAAATATATCTTTTCTTTTTTTTTTAAGAAGAAAAGATATATTAATCATTTGTCTTTAAAACGTACTAAAAATTTAAAACGTACTAAAACCATTTGTCTTTCTTAAATCGCACTAGGAATCAACCTTTTGAAATTTTTAAGGAGAAAGAAATCGAGCTAGTTGGATTCTGGATATCTGATCAAGCTTGGAACATTAATCATCATCGGTTGTTTTTTCGGGGGCGAAAATCAAGCATCAACACTTGGGTCTCAATTTACCCTTTTGCCTAAATCTGATGATCCCTTTGCAAGGTGAAACACAAAGGAAAATTTTCTCACCCACATCATATTCCATCTCTTTTTTGTGCTGATCCGTGTAGCTCTTTTGTCTATCTTGGGCGGCTTTCAATTTTGGTTTCACTACACTGACCTTGTCCACTGTTTCCTGAACCGATTCCGGACCCTCTAACATTCTCAACCCCTCTTCATCCCAACATATAGACTTCTGCACTTTCTTCCATATAAAGCTTCATATGAAGTCATACTTATACTGCTGTGATACTGGTTGTTGTAGGAAAATTCCATCAAACTGATGTAATTGTCCCAAAAACCTTAGAACTCAAGTACGCAAGCCCTCATCATATCTTCAAGTGTTTGGATGGTTCTCTCTGACTGTCCGTCTGTCTGAGGATGAAAATTTCATCCTCAGACATCGCGAAACAAACCGTGGATCACTATCTGACACAATGGATAAAGGAACTTCATGTAGTCTGACAATTTCATTTACATACTTTGTATTCAATAGATCTAGTGAAATACCCCATTTGATTAGGATAAAATGAGCTAACTTCGTAAGTCGATCCATGATTACCCAAATGGCGTCATTCTTTCTCTAGCTTCTAACCAAAGCAGTGACAAAATCCATAGTGATCTTTTCCTATTTTTCCACAAGTATAGCCAAAAGTTGAATTTTAACTGCTCGAGTTTAGTGTTCAGCTTAATCTGCTGGAATCAGACATTTAGCCACAAATTTTGTTACATCTCTCTTCATTTTAGGCCACCAGTAATGAGTCTTTACTGAATGGTACATTTTTGTCACTCCCGGATGCATGGTAAACACTATGTTATGCACCTCATCAAGTATTTCATTACGTAACTCATCCACATCTGGAACACACAGTCTGTGATTCAACATCAAAATATCATTATCAAAAGTAAAAGACGTCACCTTGCCTTGTTTCACCCTATCAATGATGCTTAAAACCTACGGATCCCTCGATTGATTCTGTTGTATCTTCTCCTTTAACACCGGTCTCAATTTTTAGGTTGCCAATAAAAAATTCTCTGAACCTTCATCCAGGTCGATCTTCATTCTCTTCAACTCATCCACAAGTGATAAAGCACTTATGAATAGGTTGAAGTAGCAGTACCCTTTTGACTAAGGGCATCAACTACAACATTAGTTTTGCCTGGATGGTACTCAATGGTGCAGTCGTAATCCTTAAGTAACTCGATCCACCTTCTCTGTCTGGATTTGAACTCTTTCTGTGTCATCAAATACTTCAGACTCTGATGATTTGTGAATATCTGGAAAGTTTCCTGATATAAGTAATGCCTCCAAATCTTTAAGGTAAAAACAACTACGGCTAGCTCGATATCATGGACTGGATAAGACTTTTCATGTGTTCTCAGCTACTGTGAAGCATAAGCAATGATGTTACCCCTCTACATTAAGACACGGCCCAAACCCTGATGAGATGCAGCAGTGTAAACCACAAAACCTCTTATACCTAAAGGAATAGTCAACACTAGTGTTGTGGTTAACTTTTCCTTTAGCTTGTCAAAACTCCGCTGACAGGCTTCAGACCAAACAAAAGGAATATCTTTTCTCAACAACTTAGTCAATGGCGCAACAATAATAGAGAATCCCTCGATAAACCGGTGATAGCAACCAACCATATCAAGGAAACTCCTAATATCAGTAACACTCCGAAGTTATTGCCAGTTCATAACTGCCACCACTTTTTTGGAATTCACTTCTATGCTGTTGGCTGATATGACGTGGCCTAAGAACATTGCATGATCCAACCGAAATTCACACTTACTGAATTTGGCATACAGCTACTTCTCTCATAGAATCTGTAAAAAAATCCTCAGATGCCTTTCATGCTCCAATGGACTCTCAGAATAAATCAATATGTCATCAATGAACACAATAACAAACTTATCAAGAAAAGGTTAGAATACTTTGTTCATTAATGCCATAAACATAACTAGAACATTTGTCAACCCGGATGGCATTACTAAAAATTCATAATGGCCATATCGAGTTCGAAAAGTAGTCTTCAAAATGCCCTCTATAACAATCTTCAACTGATGATATCCAGATCTCAAATTAACCTTGGAGAAAACTCTAGCTCCCTATAG
This sequence comes from Croton setiger, assembly GCA_948099555.1. Lineage (NCBI taxonomy): Eukaryota > Viridiplantae > Streptophyta > Magnoliopsida > Malpighiales > Euphorbiaceae > Croton > Croton setiger. The sequence continues at coordinate 2,701 of CANUEY010352289.1, forward strand.
CTTATCAAATAAGTCATTCATTCTGGGCAATGGATACTTATTCTTAACAGTTACCTGATTGAGTCTGTGATAGTCGATACACATTCTCATCGTGTCATCTTTCTTTTTAACAAATAGCACTGGTGCACCCCAAAGGGATACACTGGGTCTGATGAAACTCTTATCAAGTAACTTCTGCAACTATTTCTTTAACTCTTGTAGTTCCAGTGGTGTCATCCTGTAAGGAGAAATAGATATTAGTGTCGTACTTAGAATCAACTCAATAGAAAGCTCTATCTCTCTGTCTGGTGGTAAACCCGGCAATTCATCTAAAAACACGTCTGGAAATTCCCTAACAACTGAATATCTTTGACCCTATTGTTCACTTTCCACGTGTTGAATCACATGTGCCAAGTAAGCCTCACAACCCCTCTGTATCAGATTAAAAATTGTCATATCTGATATCAAACAACTCAATACAACATGTCATTCACCACAAAAAACGACCTTTAACTGCCTTGGCGGCTAAAAAATAACATCTTTGGAAAAACAATCTACCTTTGCATGATGTCGAGCCAACCAATTCATACCCAAAATAATGTTAAAATCATGGAAAGGTAAGAGTATCAAATCTGCCAATAATACCTGTCCCCTAATACAAATCTGACAATCTAGATATAACTGACTCACTTTTACAACCTCCCCTGAAGGTGTATGCACAGAAAGGTTATACTCTAACAATTTATACTCTCTATGTATTTGGGATGCCATATGTGATGAAATAAATGAATGTGAGGAACCAGGTTCAATAAGCACAAAAGAATAAGTTTCAAAATCATTAAAGGAAACTTTACCCGCAATCACTTCAGAAGCAGCTAACGTCTCATCTCGAGTCAAAGCATACATACATGCCTGAACAAGAGCCTGTGGAATATTTGCTGTGTACTGGCTCTACCCATGCCACCCCCAACCTAGGTTGGCTGACCTCTACCTCTGCCTCGACCTCTGCCATATCCAGACCCGGACCACTAGCACGGGTATTCTGCACCGAAGCCTCAGATGGTGTCTATACCAACTCTTTCCTCTTAGGACAATCATTAACAAGCCTAAATAGTTTAACTTATTCATATTCTTTACTTATTTACAAAACATATTCATATATTTTCAATTTCTTAACATATAAGAAAATTCTATTCAAAATGATGCTTTTGCGATAAGAAATATGAAAATGTATTTTATGCTTATAATGATGTCATGTATGATGTTCGGTTTGAGTAGGGATGTCACAGTTTGCTTCCAAAAATTCGTTTCTCAGAGATGACAGAATCATTTTCTGATCATCCACTAACATTGTTTGAACATGAGTCCTAGTGAGGTGGAAGAGACTCTCAAAAGAGCTCAAATAACCAGTCTTGATCTCGTGCCTAACCACATGACCATTCGGACCACACCCCACTATTGCACAAACTTCCTCAAACATAGGGCACATCTCTTCTATCATAGCACTAAAATGAAAAATGTGTGCTTTAGGATCCAAAACCTGATACATGCATGGAGAAAAATATCAATCTATAACGATCCCTCTTAAGGTAATTATAGCAGAGAAACCATATTGCCAGAGATTGATCCTTTCCACTTTTAGGAGACTACGAGTCCAGTTATGCATGGCATGGTTGTAAACATGGTTCATTTTCCTAGAAAAATATGAGTTTTAAGCTCTAAAAATTGTCTTTTTTACTTGAAGTACAAGGCTGTACGGACTAAGAAAAGAGGTTGAATTTATAGGCAGACGGGATAGGAGAGTGCCTCTGGCCGCCCAAAGAAGGCGGCCCTCCAGGGTGCCTCTTGTCACCTTTCAGGCCGCCTCGGTCTCCTGTTTCACAGTTTTTTCGAAAATAAAGGAAAGAGGAAGCACAAAATGAATTTTTTTCAAGAAAAAACATAAAATTAATTGGCTTACACAAAGAAAAATTTCAAACAAATCAAAGTTTTATTAATAAATGAATTTCATTACACAAGCTTTAGTTTTCCTATCTTGCTACTAGCATTACAGTGAAAATTAAAATTGCAAAAGTCAGGAGCCGAAACAATTCAAGTTCTCGATCCTTTCGAGAATACGGCCTCATATCCAACCAACACCAACTGTGAGACTTGGTTGGAATTGAGGCACCGACTGGGGTTAGGGCAGGTGATAAACCTGCAAAATTTTACCCTGTCCCAGCTTATATGCCTAGCTTATTTCTGATGGATCCCACATAACGTCAAGCAAAACGACTGACGAAGCTTGGATCCATCAAGATCATCTCTTTCCGACGCCTCCAATACCCAGAGTAGAATTCACAAGAATACGACTTGGATTAGAAACTAGAGAAATCATCTTTGTGAGGAGAGAAACTTTGAGTTTGAGTGAGGAAATGAGAGATCCCCTTCCCTATCATAGAGAAATCTGGAAATGTGGGTCTTTCCCGCGCGTCCAGTCCCTAGCCTCAAAATTCGCTATTAAGAAGACCACTGAGCTCCATAAATCATTTTTTTGTCGCTCAATAGGGGGCAACTATGAATACCGTAGGTACGCACAGAAAACCATTTTTCCTAGACTACAAACAGTCAAACCAGACCGGAGGTCGCCGGAAGTATGCCATCATGGTACTTGAAACATCCGGAAAATTTTGAGGACTACAGAAATGGCCTCGGCATCGAAGTCCCGGAAGGCCCTAAAATGTCTCTAGAACGAAAAATCGGCAAGAGTTAGCATCAAGGTGCCCATCGCCGCCCTCCAAGGCACCCTAAGCCGCCCTATGGTTGCCTCCAGCCTGTTTTTTCACTATAGATAGCCCCCTAAAGGTCCTTTTCACTCACACTTTGAGCTGTGTTGACAGCCGCTCTCTTCTCCCTTTTTGCTCATTGCGATTCTTTACTGCTTTCTGCATCTTTGCATTGCATTGTTGTGTTTCTTGCTCATTCACTTTAATTAAAAACTTTAAAGTCTAAATCAAACTGAAGCTGCGAAGCGGGCGATGACTACCGCAGGTACGCACTAAGCCTTAGTCTTTTCAATTCAAGCATACATAGCATCTTGAATTACTAAATCACTTTTTGGCACCCAAGTGCCCACTTAATCAATCTTTTAGCACCCAAGTGCCTAAATCACACTTTTGGTCCCAGTGCCTAACAAATCACACTTTTGGCACCCAAGTCCCTAAATCACACTTTTGGCCCTAGTGCCTAACAAATCACACTTTTGGCACCCAAGTGCCTAAATCACACTTTTGGCACCCCAAGTACCCACAAATCACTTTTTTTGGCACCCAGTGCTCAAATCAACACTCTTGGTACAAAAGTACCTGCTTTAATTAATCTTTTTAACACAAAGTATGCACACATGCATTCATTCTACATGCCTTTAAATATGTTTTCTCGAACTACATTGACCTTGATCTCTTATAAAAATAAGAGTATATAGGCATATTTGGGATCTTACCCCAAATAACATGTCAACTTCTTTACAAATTCTTTGTTTACATCCTGCATCACATACACAAAATAGGGTTAGTCAAATATGCACGACATAGTCTCCGAATCCTCCTCGAGTTCGCAAACTAATGTCTAAAATCTATTGGCCTAATTAATCTAGAAATAGGTTAATTATTGAAATCGGAGTCATCTAGGGTCCGTTCTTAATTTTCCCTAATAAAAAATAAATTAAGTGGCGACTCTACAAACACACAAACCCGAGTGAACCCTCCCACATCCACGAGGATGGAAAGGGGCGACAGGGGTCGGGTCCACAATCTGGCGAGGTTCACAAATTGCCATACTAGTGGACTCCAAGTGATTGATGACTGTCACATCTTCTTCATCCTCTGCCAGCTCCACAACAACTTGAACTCCTCTGGTAAGGTTAACTCCTTTCGTTCTGCCCCCTTGTCTTATTCAGGTACCACTTTTTTCTCAACTGCTACTTTGGTCACCATTCCTTCCTTTGCCCTATTAGCTTTGGCTAACTGTTGTTTGAGACAATTGATAGGATTGAAGTTCCAATCATACAGAACTGCTTTGGCTATTGATGAGTTAAGCAGAAATGGCTTTGGATCTGTTCACACCACTTCAAGATCATCTCCATTCCAAAATATAAGCAACTAGTGTAAGAATGATGGAACACAGTAGTTGGCATGGATCTAATCCCTTCCAAGTAAGACACTATAGTCGACAATAGTCCTAACAACAACAAAAAAATGATTAAAGAAGTCATAGACCCAATGGTCACTTTCAAAGGTAAGACTTTCATAGCCTTGGAAATGTAAACCTGACCCCTCTGGCCGCACCGTCTGCACAAGGGATACAGGGGTGTTCACTCGGGTTTGTGTGTTTGTAGAGTTACCACTTAATTTATTTTTTTATTAGGAAAAATTAAGAAAGAAACTAGATGACTCTGATTTTAATAATTAACCTATTTCTAGATTAATTAGCCTAATTGATTTTAGACACTGGTTTACGAACCCGAGAAGGATTTGGAGACTATGTCATGCATACTTGACTAATCATGTTTTATATATGTAATGCAAGATATAAACAAAGATTTTTTTGAATGGGTTGACCTATTATTTAGGGTTATATCCAAATATGCCTACATACTCTCATTTTTATAAGATATCAAGGTCAATGTAGTTTGAGAAAGCCTATTTAAAGCATGTAGAAGGGATGTTTTTATACAAGTGTGTGTGTATGCTTGTGTTGGACACTTAGTGTTAAAAAGATTGATTGAAGTAGGTAATCTTGTACCAAAAGTGTGATTTTTTGGGCACTTAGGTGTCAATAGAGTGATTTGTTAGGCACTTGAGTGCCAAAAGTTTATTTGTTAGGCACTTGGGTGCCAAAAGATTCATTTGTTAGGCACTTGGGTGCCAAAAGTGTGATTTGATAGCACTTGGATTCCAAAAGTGTGATTTGATAGGCACTTGGGTGCCAAAAGATTGATTTTTTAGGCACTTGGGTGCCAAAAGACTGATTAGTTAGACATTTGGTGCCAAAAGTGTGATTCGTTAGGCACTTGGTGCCAAAAGTGTGATCTGATGGGCACTTGGGTGCCAAAAGTGCGATTTGATGGGCACTTAGGTGCCAAAAGTGTGATTTGTTAGGCACTTGAGTGCCAAAAGATTTATTTCTTAGGCACTTAGGTGCTAAAAGTGTGATTTGATAGACACTTAAGTGCCAAAAGTGTGATTTGTTAGGTACTTGGTGCCAAAAGTGTGATTTGATGGGCACTTGGCTGTCAAAAGTGTGATTTGATGGGCACTTGGGTGCTAAAAGTTTGATTTTTTTTAACACTTGGGTGCTAAAAGATTAATTCATTAGACACTTAGATGCCAAAAGTGTGATTTGATAAGCACTTAGATGCCAAAAGTGTGATTTTCTTGGTCCAAAAAATGTGATTAAGTGGGCACTTAAGTGCCAAAAGTGTGATTTGTTAGGCACTTGGGTGCTAAAAGATTGATTTGTTAGGCACTTAGTGCCAAAAATGTGATTTGATAAGCACTTGGTGCCAAATGTGAGATTTGATAGGCACTTGAGTGCCAAAAGTGTGATTTAATGGGTACTTGGGTGCCAAAAGTATGATTTGATAGGCACTTGGATGCTAAATGTGTGATTTGATAGGCACTTGGGTACCAAAAGATTGATTTGTTAGGCACTTAGTGCCAAAAGTGTGATTAAGTGGACACTAGTGTGGTGTAGAATGATATGTATGCTTGAATTGAAAAGAGATAAGATTTAGTGCGTACCTATGGTATTTGTCGGCCGCTTCATAGCTTCAGATTGATTTGGACTTTAAAATTTTTATTTAATCGTGAATGAGCACAACAATACAATGCAAAAATGCAGAATGCACTAAAAAATCGCAAGGAGCGAAAATGGAGAAGAGAGCAGCTGTCAACACAGCTCAAGGTGTGAGTGAAAAGGACCTTCAGGGGACTAATTATAATTAAAAAATAAGCTGAAGGCTACTAGAGGGTGGCCAGGGGCGCCTTGGGAGGGCGGTCAGAGGCGCCCTAGTGCTGTCTTTTGGCAATTTTTCGTTCGAGAGACTTTTCGAGAACTTCCGGAACGATGACTTTTCCGAGGCCATTTCTATTGTCCTCGTAATTTTCCAAACGTGTTAAGTACCATGATGGTACACTTTTGATGCAATTTGCTAGTGACCTTCGGTCCGGTTTGACTGTTTGCAGTCCGAGAAAAATGGCGTTCTGTGCCTCCGAATTCGAGTATTCACAGGAAACATCTCTTATAAAAGCAAACACAAAAATGTCAGTGTTAATTAAATCTTCTTCGATTCTGCCTAATTCTAGAAGTGTTTTAAATGGAATAATGTTGAGTGCTAAACCATTGTCAACCAAGATTTTTCCAATTGGTTTGCAATCAATGTGAGCACGATCGTAAAGCGGTCTCAATTGCTTTGTCATGATCTCCCAAATCCAAGATGACTCTTTGGAACTTTAGGACCAGTGGCTTGAATTGTGACTCCGCAGCAAACTTCAAGCTCAGTTCTAGGATCACCTTTGGATTCTATGGCTGAAAATATTTCTTGATCTCTACGTTGAAACTTCTATGGAAGAATGAAACTTGTCATACCACACACCAAAGGTATGTCTTTTGATACAACTTCATTTCCTTGTTATGTTTCTTTTTTTTTTCTTTCTCTAGAGAGCTAGTTCTTTACTCTCTCTCATCTCTATCATCCTCTATAGCTCTTCTTCTAAATTTGCTCTTATTTTCTTTCTGATGATGATTGGTTTTTTGAATTTTTTTATGCCAAAATGCAAGTGATAAAGCATTTTTCGATTCGTGTTGCCGCTAGTCAATCTTAGAAAAGATTTGAGTCGCCACTCAATTTTGGAACACCAATTTTAATTTTTCAAAATTTGACTCTGTTTTTAATTTTTAAAAGGCACCGATCAAAATTAGAGATTCCGAGTAAAAGGGTTAGGTATGATGACTTAAATTTCACTTCAATCGCCACCCGGTAAAAACCAGTCTCGTAGGCTTGTTTAATTTCCAAAATTTAAGTTGATTTTTTTTTTTAAAAAAAAAGTTGTTGCATGATTAACTAGCGGTATTCCTAATTGACAATTTTAGATTATTAGCACAAAATACATTTATAAAGCGTTAAATTGCAGAATTAAATTACGGAAAATAAAATCAATCACATCTTAAATCTAGTAATTTTTTCTCCTTATCCTTTCACCTTATGAAAAAAATATTTACATTTTGATCCTAAAATAATTACAGTCTACCTTTTAATCCTCGAAATTAATTATTAATACCCCAAACACACTACAAAAACATAATTTAAACATTTAGAATAAACATGCAAAAATTACTAAAAAGTCCTCCACATTTTAAAAAATTACAAATTAGCTCCTATAATTTTGAAAAATTACCAAACTATCCTAAAAAATACAAAACTCTAAACAATCCATTGAATAAATAAAAATTACAAAACAATCCTCAATCAAGTAAAATTACCAAATTGGCCTTTACATGCAAGATTACAAAAATAAACCCTAAATATGCAAATTACAATAGTGGTCCCTAAACATGTAAAATTGCAAAATGGTCCCTATATGCATTAGGCCACCTAAACAGTCCATAAACATGTAAAAATTACAAAACAAGTGCCTAGAATATTCAAAATTTCAAAAAATAATTCCTCAACTTTTGCAAATAGATTTCTGACAGAACATGTAATTTCAAATACCTTTTTATGTTGAAACCAAGTCAATAGCCAAAAATAAGGATAGGAAAACAATCATCAAAATTAATTATTTCAGTCCCTATAAACAGCAACATAAGGATTTACTACTGTTTAAATTAAACATTCTGTTCTTTTAAACTCTTCCCCAAAATACAATGGTCCATTCATATGAAGGCCATGCATTAAAAAAAAAACAACTTTGAAGATAGACAGAGATATGCAGAATCTAGAAATAAAGGGGTGCAGAATATGCAGTTTAAATGTGCCATGCTCTGACAGGTTTACCTAAAAATGCAAAGCATGCAAAAGCCAACATAAACATCAACCTTTTAGTCCAAAACATGATACAAGCAGGGTAATTTTTTAGAGTTCCAGCACCTAAATTGGTTCATTTAATTTCCAGAATGTCTAAACTCTTCTAGACTGAAAGCTTGAAGTGGAACTTTGTAAATAAAGTGAAGCAAGGGCCTTTACAATGATTATGAACCTTTTTAATTCTTTCTACAACATGCAACAGCCTAGATAAATGAAGACTATGAACCAAAAACTACAACCATAAACCAAAACAGGCACAATCCATGAATCGACAACAAAACAGAAGGAATGGAAGCAGAAATAAACAAGCAACAATCATGACCCAAAGTGGCTGTAAAAACTAGACTATACTTGAACTCATTAAGAATAAGCAACCATTTCGAAGTTACAACCAGAAGCAGACTTCTGGGATTAAATCCAACAACATAAAACGACAATCCAAATCAAACAATTATAGAAACAACAACACAATTAACTCAATCTTTGCTGTGATAAGGAGTAAACAGAATCCACACTTTGCAGAATGCTTGAACAGCAGCATTTTTAGATAAGATCAGGTTCAAAACAGTCAGAACACTAGTTTGAAAAAGGATCGCACAAGAGTAGGGGTGCAAACGAGCCGAGCCGAGCCGAGCCTAGTATTGTGATGCTCGAGCTCGGCTCGTTTAAATTTTCGCTAGCTCGAGCTCGAGCTCGAGCTTTGGTTCGAGCTCAAAATGAAAGCTCGGCTCGAGCTCGTTTGGTAATATCAAAGCTCGAGCTCGGCTCGACGAGCTTGGCTCGTTTTTGAGGCTCGCGAGCTGGCTCGTTTGAAGCTCGCGAGCTCGGCTCGTTTGAAGCTCGCAAGCTCGACTCGTTTGAGGCTCGCGAGCTCGTTTGTCCTGGAGCTCGAGCTCGAGCTCGTTAACGAGCTCATTAATACTTAGTAAAAAAAAAACCCAAAATTTCATTTGAAATGCTTTTTTAATCTATGTAATATTCCAAGTTCAATATTCAATAAAACCATAAAAATTCAATCCAACAACAACATAACAAACATACAAATAAAAACAAATGAAATAATTATTCATAAAATGATACAAATGTTAAAAAACTTCAACAAATTCCAACCAAATATCCATTGCTCTTTCAAGTGTCTTTGAAAAAGTGATGCTCAATGTAGTATAAACTCCTTGCCAACTTCATTAATATTATAATAAGAAACAATTATTTAACAAAAACATAAAAAAAATGTAGTAATTTGTAGGAATTAAAAGTACTATAAATCGATTTGTAGGAATCAAATAAGAACTACAAGCTGATATATTGAATATGATAGAGAAAAGTTAAAAAAAGAAAGGCAAATGAATAAATATATAAATAGTATAACAGAACCAAAACACATGGATAAAAATAATTAATTTCAAAAAATACAATGAAAAAATAATCAATTATATCAACAGACAGGAAGATAATCGTATTCTTCCCTTTTTGAAATCCATATATATGTGCCCAAGTTCAGAATAGCTGCACTTTAAAGTTTCAATGGAATTTTTTTTTTAAAAGAATTCCTAATCCACTCGAAAATTACAACAATCATTTGTCAAAGATTTAATCCCTTCTCGTATATCTTCACAATCATATGATAATCAAACAAAGATTACTATATTACTATCACCATCCGAATGGACAAAGAATATCACTTTTCAGTAATGATCTTCTTATGTCGTTTCAAATAGCGCACAAGCATTTTTGCAGGAGCGTGAATAAATATAACACGTGACGACGGATCAAAATTCCTCAGCACCAATGGTGAAACTCTTTTCAAGGATTCACATACCTTAAGCAAATCAGCTTCTGAATGCCCAGCTGACACAAACAATTTGATTCCAACAGGCAAAGTGCATTTATCAACTGATAATCTCTTTGAAAGTACTACAAAAACAGAATCTTCCTTCAACATTTGAAAAATCACAAACAATAAGAAAATTATAGAAGCACCACTAAAAAATTATTAAAATGTTCTTTTGAAACATCAAACAACGTAGATCGAGACTAATACCTATACTAGTGAAGTATTCTGACCGGTACAAGAGCTCGAAATCATCAGCGAATTAACTTGTTCT
>CANUEY010352311.1:0-12712 GCA_948099555.1 Croton setiger
AATTTGGTTTTTAGAGGCCGGTTTAAACCGGGCGTTAGTCGAAATTGTAATTTCGGCTAACGTACCCTACCCGCTTACCTGGAATTTTTCTGGTTCGGATTTTTGTGCCTTATCCAATTTTTCGAAACGGAGTCAAAATGAATTTTTGTGGTTTTTGTAAAAACCGGTTCCCGTTATGGGTGGCGACTCAAAAATCGAATTTTTAAGACCGACCAGCTTCGGCATACAACCAAAAAGGCTTTTTATCGCCTAAACCCATTTTCGGTTTCCAAAACCGAATCAAACGAAAGAAATTTTTGATCGAAAACCAGAAACAGCGAAAAACCCTCTCGATCACGGGAGGAATTGATTACTGTTCGTCAACAGTATTTGGAAGAGGTTGGCTCGTCTGAAAGAAATTGGTGGCCTTGGTTTTAAATTATTAAGGGAATATAATTTATCACTGGTGGCAAAATAGGGATGGAGATTGACGACTAAGCCTAATTCTTTTGTTGCCAAACTTTATAGGGCAAGATATTATCCTACTTCTGATTTTTGGAATGCATGTTTAAGAAGCAATCCAAGTTTTATAAGGAAATCAATCCTTGATTCTCGTACGGTGCTTCAGCTAGGTTGTATAAAATGAGTGGGTTTTGGTAATTCAGTGAAGGTATTTGCTGACCCATGGTTACCTTCTATATCTCATACTTTCATTAGAAGCAATAATAATACAAGAATTGAGGAAATATATGTTTTGAATTTATTTGTAAGTGGTAGTAGTTGTTGGGATGAGGAGGCGCTGCAAGTAATGTTTGATGAGAAGGAAATAGATCAGATTAAAAAGGTTCCTTTAATGAGAAATCCTATTGAAGATGAGTGGTTATGGTGGTTTGAGTCTAATAAAGTGTATTCGGTGAAAAACGGATATGTAGTTTTGGCAAATGCTAGAATAAGTACTCCAAGTGTGCCTGTGTTTACATGGATTTGAAGTCAAGATAGGCCTCCTCGATTAAAGAATTTTATGTTGTGTCTTGTACAAAAATTGTTGCCAGTTAGAGAGGAGCTTTGTCAACATATGAATGTTCAAGTTGAGAGTCCGATTTGCAATTCACAGGTAGAATAACTAACACATTTATTTTTACAGTGTGTTTTTTTCCGCTACAGGTGTATGGAGTAGTGTTCCATTTGGTGTGCCTTCAAGTGTAAGGATATAGAACTTTTGTTGGAAGAATTGAAAAATGGGGCAATAAGTCAAAGGTGCTGGACTATTTTACTATTTTGTACATGATTTGGTTAAATATAAATGAAACAGTTTGGCAAAATCAAGTTAATACTTCTAGACAAATTATGTTGCGAGCTAAACATTGGGTATTAGAGTGGAAAGCTACACAGGTTGTATCCTTAAAAAAATGCAAAGGTCATCAACAGTTTGTTATTTAATGGCAAAAACCAATTGTGGGCAATTTAAAGTGTAATATTGGTACAACCTTTGATAGTACAACAAGTGAGCTTAGTGTGGATTGAATTGTGAATGATGAATATGGAACCATGCAAATATGTGTCACAAAAATGAATGAGCAAGACCTTTGATGCATTGTTAGCCAAAATAATTGGGGTAAGAGAGGCATTGTCTTGGTTAAAGGGGCAGCAATTTGAAAAGCTGATTGTGGGGTGGAGACATTATTTACAGCTTTATTATGTTTTTTTAGAACACCAAAAGTTGATTGTTCTTACTTTGGTAGTTTAATTGTTTATTGTAGGCAAATAATTGATGCTTTTCATTTACTAAATATGAAATGTGTTAAACGATCAATGGATCAGTGTTCTCACAGTCTTGCAAGAGCTGCTAATTCTATGTTTATATGAAGTGAAATGTTACTCCTCCTAATTTTATTTTATATGTATTACATGATGATATCAATAATAATACAAAGTTAGGTAGTTCGAGTAGTTGTAGATTCAAATTCTCATATTGATTGTTATTACTTATTCCAACTACAAGGACTATTTGGTTTTGTTATATTTATTTTTTTTTTTTTAAAAAAACCTAATGTCAATATTATATTTATAATCATTCAAACAAACAATTTAGATGAACTAAGTTATTAATTTTCATTATTGTTTAAATTTTGTATAATCTTAATCTACAATTGATATTTTACATTTAATTTTTGAATTGTTAATACTTAATATTTAAATATAATAGTTACTTTCCAATAATAATGTAAAGTAATGATTAATCACAAATTAAATAGAAACCCAAAAATTCACAAATTCAGAATATCAACATATGATTTTCGTTCAATATATCAACTCAAACATTCAAATTTACTTACTCTCGAATATTTGCACCAATGAAAAGCATTATATCATTGCTCCATAAAGTATACAAATAACATTTACCACAAATGCACCTCAGTTCCTCCGAATTATTTACTTTTAGTTCCTTCAAATTATTTACTGTTTCTATAGCCATAAATAAAGTGCCACCTAGACCGATCGAAGAAGCGACTCGTACTGCCATCAAGGTGGAGCCAATTGCTACAAAATTTTCCATTTGATTTGTGGATTTTTGTTGAAGAATCAATAAGCTTATGGGTGATGGAGAGGAGAGTTTTATGGATTCAGCTTGGCGTTGGTTTTGGGATTTCTGTTGAAGAAGAATTGTAACAACCTATATATCATATATGTCATTAAAAATAGGTCTTTTTTAATATAATATATAACATGTCAGGTAATAACTACTATGTCTCTTAAACCCAATTACTATAAGTCTCAATTATAACTTACCGCTTATGCATCTATATGCAACAATATTCACTATTAAGCTATAATTTTTACATATTAAAAAAGCTAAACCAAACACATTGTTTTAATTTACATATTAGAAACTCTATATTTTAATTTACATATTAGAAACTCTATATACGATGCAATGCAAGAGAGAGAGGCTTGAAGTTTCAGCTGACCGACCTAGCAGAAAGAAGGTGAAACTGACGCTGTCAATTGCCAAACAAAACCTGAAATCATGGAATTGCAATTTGATGAGTTGCATACTCAACAAGTATAAACTAAAACAATATAAAACATATTAATAAAATTGCAATCAAAATCATACACCAACTCTATCGATGGCAAGCTTATTTCATTTACCTTGGGAGCTGTAACCAATTTAATCACTAGTTCCAAGTAATCTCATTAAAACAAATATATACAATAAAATACAAAGATCTATATCATAAGATTCTGTTTACTCTGTGAGCTGCAACGAATATAACCAATGATACCAAGTAATTCCATATAACAGAAACAAATTCTAATATGCAAATGTCTATGTCATGTAATTTTATTAAATTACATTGTGACCCATCGAGCCAGGTACTGCCCTAAGAATTTCGAATGACAAGTGACAAGTGACTGACCAGTATCAAAGACCTGTATAATTCATAGATCCATATGTAATTTATTTATTGACCTGAAGGTCCCAAGTGTAATTCATGTATTGACCCGTTACTCCTAAGTGTAAATCATATATTGACCATAGGTCCCAAGTGATAATCATATATTGACCCGTAGGTCCCAAGTATAACCTTTGTCAGTACTGGTCAAGATAGTCACAACTCCTTTATTTAGTCTTGTATGAATGCACTAAACTTGTATGACATGTATACAATTATCATAATATACAATATAATTCAAGATGATCATAAATCATATATTATAATAACAATCAAAATATAGCTACATGAAAATGTTGATGTCAAATGATTCCATTTAATTTCATTGTGAACCATCAAGTCAGATATTGCACTGGGATTCCAAGTGACAAGTGACTAGCTAGTATCAAAGACCTGAATAATTCATAGGTCCATATGTAATTCATATGTTAACTTGTAGATCCCAAGTGAAAATCATATATTGACCCGTAGGTCTCAAGTGATTATCATATATTGATCCGTAGGTCCCAAGTGATCATCATATATTGACCCGTAGGTCCCAAGTGATAATCATATATTGACCCGTAGGTCCCAAGTGATATTTTTGCTAGTACTGGTCAAGATGGTCACAACAACCATTATTAACTCTTGCATGAATGCACTTGTATGACATATATACCGTAATCACAATATTCAATATAATCCAATGACCGAGCTTTAATACTGGTCCAAACAAGTATATATCATATAATAATTCTCAATAAGTAAATTGGTCGGATTTTAGTACCAACTCAACTCATTTGATCACATATATTTAATTTGTAATAATTTCAAATAACCGGACTTCAGTACCAGTCCAAACAAATAAATTAACATAAATAATCCCAAGTACGTATATCAATTGACTTAAATGGTCAAATTAACATATATTATTACAGATAATGAGAACAATTGTTTCAAATAGTCTAATCATTCTATATAATTCAAAGTAAGTAAATTAATATGTTCCAAGTAGTCTAATCAACTTATATAATTCAAGTAATTAACTCGTTTATTCCAAGTAATTTAAATAACCTATCTTATCCAAAGTAATTTAATCAGTTATTTCAATTAATTTAATCAACCTTTATTATTCAAAACAATTAAGTCATTTATTTCAAATAATTTAATTAACATATATTATTCAAAACAATAAATCAATTGTTCCAAAATATTATTCAGCATATTTTACTATGACAATTCATTTGATTTAACAACTTTAAACATCACATATTTAATGACAATAAATTCAATTGACTCGATTTCAGTACCCGACCTAAAAAAATAGACATCATTTAATAAAAAATGATAAATACAAATACAATTTCAGTCCAAACAGTTAAATCTCAAATAATGAATCTCATTTGGTCAATTGGTTGAATTTCGATACCGACTCAATGACCAAATCATCTATATTCAATTACCAATAATGTCAAATGACCGAGCTTCAATACCGGTTCAAACACTTCAATTATCATATAATCAAAACAAACAATTTAATTGATCGGCTCCAGTACTGATCCAGGTAATTCAAATATCATATAATTTCAATATCAAATAAATCAGTTGATTGGGCTTCAGTACCGGTTCAAAAAAATTAAATGTCATATAATAATTTGTCATTTCATGAAAAATCATTTCAAAATAATACAAATAAGTAAGTTTACACTTACCTCTCAGTTGCCATTTAGATCGGGTCTCGAGTTGTTTCCCTCGCTTCTCTTCTATTTTGGACGTTCCTATATAATTCCATATACAAATAATTAATATCCCTTTTATTACCATTCATATATACTAAAGTGCATGATTTAATATTTTATTATCTTTTAC
Organism: Croton setiger; assembly: GCA_948099555.1. Classification (NCBI taxonomy): domain Eukaryota; kingdom Viridiplantae; phylum Streptophyta; class Magnoliopsida; order Malpighiales; family Euphorbiaceae; genus Croton; species Croton setiger. The sequence goes on from CANUEY010352311.1 coordinate 5,286, forward strand.
CATATTAATTTTAATCACATAATATTTCTATTTCCTTTGAATTTTAACTTATAACACATGTTTACTATATTAAAAATAATTATGAATACCATTTTTATTTAATTTCAAGCTCAATTAATCATATACTAATTATATTTAACAATAACTATAACTAATTAACTCAATTTATTAGCCAATTAGTCCAATTTATAAAAATAAATTCAATTTAAACTCAAAAGGACTCAATTGAATAACTTTTAAAGTTTTCAGGGGCTCAATTGAAGTCTGGCAGCAAGTTCAGGGGTTAAATTATAATATTCAAAAGTCAATTTAGGCGGAACGACCCAATTAAATAACTTTTAAAGCTTCTAAGGACTTAATTGAAGTTCGGCAGTAACTTCAGGGGCCAAAATATAATTTTTTAAATTCAATTTGGGCGGAAGGACCCAATTGAAAATAATTAAAGTTCGGAAGGGTATAGTTGAAAAGGTGCCAAAACTTCAGGGACCAAAATGAAATTTGGTAGAAATTAAATCTTGAAAGACTAAATTGAAAACAATTAAAACTTTGTTGGATGGATTTAATTGCATTAAATATAAACTTTAGGGGCCAAAATGTAATTTTACCAAATTCAGGTACCCAGGAGGTAAAATTCTCCAAAACGCAGCCTGAGCTGTCGTTTTGGAGCTTCTTCTACCTCCAACCAACAGCCTGCAATGGTTGCAGTCTAGCTTGCAACTCCGGCGAATTCGGCCATTTTCGGCGTCCCTCTTGGCCCAAAAGCTTCCTAAACTTCAGTTAATCCTTTCCTAAACGCTTAGAGATCCCCATGCACAAAGATTCGTCCTTGTTCTTTCCTTTTTCTTTTTGTTTTTCTTCTTTCCTTTGTTTTCACTCTCCTTCTGTTTTCTTCTTTTTTCGACCGTCGTCTTACCTCTCTTTCCTTTCTAATCTATTCCTAAGCTTCTCTGGTCAGTATAGAACCTCTAAAGCTGTAACATCCTCTCTTATAACCTTACATCATAAAACATGCCATTTTTTTATATAACATATGAATCTCTCAGATTATCTTAAGTCATTTTCATTAATTAACTTAGCATATAACAAAAACATTAAGTCTAGTATCATACATATCAAATTATGAACCAATATTTACATATATTAACATGTTATAATATACATATACCAAAATATCTAGTTATGCTATAAAAATATAGCATAAAACAAAAACCATATGCAGTATTTACAAATGACGTGGTGTGAGGGAGAGAGGCCTAGCTTCAGCTGTACCGACCTGTGTATAGGCTGGTGAAGTCTCAATACTTCACTCAGACTATAGACCTGAAAACACAATTTGCGTTTTTGGTGAGTCGAATACTCAGGAAGTGCAAACCAAAAACCATATACAACCAACAAATAAATCATTTTATCAAACATAGCAAAACTGCATGATTATAGGTCATATATATCATATATAATCAAACAATAACATAAGATGCATAAAGACATGTCTTTTCTTTTTCTTTAGTTGTGATTTATCGATCAAGTGTTGCCTTGGGAATTTCATAGCATATCAGTAACCATAGCTGGCCAGTGAACATATAAGACCGGAATAACGTCGGTCAAAAGGGATCCAAAGATCAAACTTTAATATGCAGTATTCACTAGATCATTCTGCACCGTATAGGACCCGTAGGTCTTTCTATATCATATAGGACCAGTAGGTCTTTCCGTCAAATCTTAGAGAAAACCATAGGTTTCTCTCGTGAAATTTGCAAACATCGGCTACGATAATCCAAACAGTCATATTTAAGTTATGTGGAAGTGCATTTATATATCATACATTTCATATAGTCATGCTTCATATAATCATGTGACCGGGCTTCAGTACCAGCTAAAACAACATATATATATATCAAAAATCAGATCAAATAACTCAACTAGTCAGATTTCAGTACCAACTCAGGAACCACAAACATCACAATTCATATATCAGATATTTCCAGTTGACCGGGCTTCAGTACTGGTCCAAACAGTTCAATATAAGTAGGTAACGACAGTTTCATATATCAAAGATGACTGGGCTTCAGTAAGGGTCCATATAGTTTAATATAGCATGTATGACAAGCTTATAAAGTCAAAATCAAACATATAAGTAAGTGGGTTTAGCACTTACCTCACTGCTGTGAACTCGGGTAGGCCTTGGGTTGTTTATCCTGCGCCGCTCGAGAAATCAATGCTCCTATAATGCATAATATAGCAATGAAGTTCAATTAATCAAATCAGAAATCTATATATGATATGATGCATGATTAAATATTTAACTCTCTGAAATAATTGAGTTTTAAATTTAAATTCATATAATTTTCTATGAATTTTAACTCAATCTGTAAAATTTTTCCACTTAAAGCCATTTTATAATATATTAAAAATAATTATTAAACTCAATTTATCATATAATAATTATAATTAATAAAATCAAAATAATAATTAATTAAACTAAATAATATATTAAATCAAAAATCATAATTAAAATCTTTAACAAAATATTTAATCTTTAATTTTCAGGCTCAAAACAATCTAAAAATTAATTTCTGATATCCAAAACGGATTCAAGACGTTGAAATTAGATTGGTAGGGTCAAAATATAATTTATAAAAGTTTATGGGTAAAAAATATAAGCAAATATAAACTTTAGGGGCTAAAATGCAACTTTTACCAAATATAGGTGTTGGGCGCGTAAAATGGCTCAAAACGGAAAGAGGATTGTCGTTTTGGCCGCTGGATAAATAATCAAAAGGCGCCCGTTGAACGCTGTTTAGAGTGCGCCTCTGGGGATCAAAACGCAAAAATGGTGTGCGTTTTGATCTCCTTCAACCTCCAGCCAGCTTCTATTTCTGCCCAAAAATCTAACTCTCCAGCCAACTTTCCGATGACCGTATGTCCTCCTCCGATGGCTTTCCGGCAAGCTACAACCACTGTTCTCTTCCTCTACACTCTAACCATCAGGCCGAAATTCCCAAAAACTCTCTAGATCTTTAGATATAATCTTCCAAAGTTGGCACCTCAACACTATTTTCCTCAAATTCCAGATTTTGCCAGTTTTTCTCCCAACTTCCGATAGCCCGTCTGGCCACCTCCGGTAGTTTTAGGGTGAACTAAGACCACCAAACTCTTCCTTTACACAACTTCTAATGAATCATCAAAGCCAAATATCCCAATGCACACTCAGTTCGAAGTTACAAGCTCACAAAGTGGCAACCTCAAAACTGCCTAAAAAACCTAGATTTTAACCCAGAATTTGTTATCTTTCTCTCCTTCGATTTCCAGCCTCTTCTTTCACTATCTATCACTTCTAAACTCTTTCTAAACACCCTAAGAACACACTGAAGGTATAGAATCAAAGGTTTTCCCTCTCTTTCTTCTTTTTTCTTTCTTTTCTTTCTTTTTCTCTTTTTTCTCTCCTTTCTTCTTCTTTCTCTTTCTAGCTCATTTTCTCTCTTTCCCTTGCTATTCCAGCCACTAATCCTTCTCTCCAGCACCTACTACAATTCCCTAAGTGTACCTTCCCAGCAACTGCTTGCTAAATTTCCTAAACATTCAACTTTTCCTTTTTAACTTAACTTAATCTTTAAGTTTACCACTTCTTTCACTTCATTCTTTCAATCACTAATTCCAGGTCACATACACAGCCAACACTAGCTTAAATTTTTTTTTGGTGTCAAAATAATACGTATAACACATGTCTGAAGTTTCGTAAAAATCAGAATCCGAAAATAATTCGCAGTTCGGTCGATGCCCTAATCTGACTTGAAAACCTCAACGATTTTCGCGGAACCGAAACCGTACGACGTCGTCGTAAACTTAGGGTTCCAATACTCTTTAAAACATTTTAATAAACATATAAAAAAACATCAAAATCATTTGATTCATATTTTACACGTTTTTCACATTTTTCGGTCGCGCGGACCAAAAACCCTAATTTGCTTCGTTTGTGTTTTTCGACGGCAAACGAGCCTATAACATACTTTATTATTCATATTAAAGTCATATATTATCAAATTCAAATCATAAAATCCATATTTAACTTAGTTATCAAATCAAATAATGATGCATTTTAATGAAAATGCATGTAATGCATGTAATGACATCGGAACGACGTAGGCTAGGGTTTTAGGGTGTCATAACTATCCCCTCCTTAAGAATTTTGCCCTCAAAATTTCATACCTGTTGTTGTTGTTTAGCTTTCGATGGATTTGGATTTTTATTAAAAACGGTGACAATACGCTTTTGATTGCGATGTCGAAACTAGTTGGTCTTAAAAAATGTTTTTAAGAGTCGCCACCCGATTTCGGGAAAACCAAATTTTAATTTTCAAAAATGACTCCGTTTTTATTTTAAAGGCACTGGTCAATTTTACAGAGATTCGGGGTAAGGGGGTTGAGTACGACGGTTTAAGTTACACTTAAACCGCCGCCCGGTAAAAACCGGCCTCTGGTTTGTTTTTCTTTCCAAAGTTTAAGTTTTTATTAAAAAGCAAGCCGATGCGTGATTAAACTAATGATGTTCCTAATGGCGATAGTCGGTCATTTGGGAAAACATTTCAAACATTAAAGCAATAAAATTGCGGAAATTAAAAGTGCGGAAATATAACATTCACATCTAACCTAATTATTCTTTCTCCGATTCGGAGAAAATAATTACAAAACAAATCCTATAAATATACAATCTACCCTTTTTAAACCCAAAATATGAAAATGTAAACGAACTTGACAAATTATGAAAAGGTCCTCAAAATTTAGACAAATTACAAAAAGGTCCCTAATTAAAGAAAGCAACCTTAAAACATACCAAATTGACCAATCAATCGTAAAACATGCAAATCCCAAAATTTTAAAGGCAAGCTATGAAAATTATAATAAAATACCCTAATTTTCCTAAAATTTCAAATCTGCCCCTATTTCTTAATTCAACCTCTTATTAGGTTTTCCCATGACAGTCTGTCTATAAAGTTCCAATTCCAACACACAAACAGAATTTTATCAAGTAACACACATATTATTGGCAATTTACAAATTAATCCCTTAGGATGTCAAAAATTGCACAATTGATTTTCATGCTGTTTCAATTTTAAACAATCTACTGTCATGTATCTATCTAAACAACAAATTATCATGCATCATTTTAGAACATTTATCTCACATACATGAATTTTAGGGATGGTTTAAAACTGTTTGGGATAGCTTCAAATGTTAATGTAAACATCAAATATATCAACCACTGAACTTAGTCACAAATTTGAAGTATATATTAGTTTCAACATTGTGACATATTTCATGCGAAATTTGACATGTTAATGGTCAACAGAGCAGAAATCAAATTAGGTTATGAAATGTAGAAAAGTGAGCATTTATAAATCAATCAATGAACTCAAAACAAAAGGGTTAACATCCTATTTTGGCCATTTTTAAACAGAGTTAACAGCAATGGTATGAATCATTTAACTGGATCTTGTCATGCAAACTCATACAGACATCATTGACAATGGGAAACCAGAGATTGACTCTTATTATAGCAGTCTAAAAGAAACAGAAACGAAGGATGCAGAAATTAACTACAACTGAGATCAATAAACTGTAATAACAATAGATTTTGATCACAACTCAGACATCAACTTTGACAATATGGTTGAGAGTATAGGATGCAACAATCAATGTAAATGAACAAAAATGATTAAAACCAGGAACCATCAGCAAGGAAAATAAACATAAAGTATGGATTGGAAACTAAAACAGACTGGGAATTGAATTGAAAATATTGTGTGAACTGACAATAAACAGAGACAATTATGCATGCTGTCCAAAAGAGGAATAATAAAACTAAGGCAACAATTCATACTTTAACTGAAATTAAATTAAAGGTATAAACAGGTTCAACAAATGAAGCATAAAATAGATGAATGTCAATATAGAAACTAGAAGCAATAAACATGCTAGCAGCAAATAGGGCAGAAGCTAAGTGAGAAACAACAGGCATTTGAATGTGCCTAAACAGAAGCCAAAAGCAGATACGAAAGCAAGCAACCATCAATAAACACAAAATATTTAAAACATAGAACAGTACCAGAGCTACAATTTAATCCTATTAATAAAATGAATCTTAGGGCAGAATAAAACATTCATATATGATATTAGCTAAAGATATAGCAACATCACAAGCCAAACAATATTCATGCTCTCCATATTATAAACTGTGCAGAATCCAGGATTTAAAATAACAATAACAAAACAAAAAAAAAAAGAAACATTATGCTAACAGAATTTGTCATTATATTCAATCAGGTTCCCTAAGGTAATTATCCATTATAATCAGAAAGTTAAAGTAAAATGAACAGAGAAGAAGATAGCTCAAATGCTTTATATTTCTTCAATTCCAATTGAATGGTTCCAGAGAATTACAGGTGAGCAGAAGATAATTTCTTAATTCTACACTCAAAATCGATTCCGAATTTCAAATTGATTTCGGAATTGGAATCAATTAATTCTGAAATAATAAAAATTGAGGATCGAAACTAAAATCCCCAATTTAAAGAACAGAAAACCCTAATTTTCTCCCCTCAATTTTTTAAAACAGAAAAACCCTAGAAATCTCTTAAGGCTTACAAGTTTCTCTCTCTGGAATTCGAAAACTCTTTGGAAATTCCCCCCAGAAGCTCTCTCCCCCTCTTTTTTTCGAAGGACCTCCTCTTTTGTAGGCAGCGGCTCTGCTTTCTGCATCCTTCTCTCTCCGTGTGCTTCTGGTCTTCACCACGCCGAACAAGCCCTCTGTCTTCGCTTCTTGTCTTCTCTTTTCGTCTGGTGGCTTCTGCTTTTCAGGTCCTTCGATCGTCATCGATGATCTCTTCTTGATTTCCCTCTCTCCTCTACTTCGTTCATCGATTTCGTTTCCTCTTTCAGCTTTCAACTTCTGTTTTCTCTCTGATTTCATTTTCATTTTCCATTTTCGTTCCTTCCAACTCTCAGTTCTGATTTCTTCGTTTTGTTTTCTTCTTTTTTTTTTTTGTTTTTTCTGTCTGTGAAACGACACCGTTTCTGCGTCGAAATAGTACGTTATGATGATTTAAATTGGGCCGGGCAGATTAACTTGGATCGAACCAATTTGGTTCGGTTCAAGTCCTAACCCTCTCCTCCTTCCTTTCTTTTTCTTCTCCCTTCTTTTTATTTTCTTTTTCTTAATTCTTTTCAATTCTTTTCTTTTTTTTTCCTACTTCTTCTTTTTTTTTATAATAATAATAATAATAATAATAATAATAATAATAATAATAATAATAATAATAATAATAATAATAATAATAATAATAATAATAATAATAATAATAATAATAATAATAATAATAATAATAATAATAATAATAATAATTGATTAAATAAAATAAAAATGTTAAATTA
>CANUEY010352573.1:0-12812 GCA_948099555.1 Croton setiger
TGAGAAAATTGAAAGATTTCCACATGTGATCAAGTACAAGCAAGGTAAGGACAATGTTGTTGTCGATGCATTGTCTAGAAGGTATGCTTTATTGAATGTTTTAAGTTCTAAGTTGCTTGGATTTGAAAATATTAAAGAGTTATATAATGGGGATCTTGACTTTGGTAGTGTTTATGATGCATGTGAACATGGTGCTTTTAATTCTTTTTATAGGCATAAGAGATTTTGATTTAAGGGAAATAAACTATGCATGCCAAGATGTTCTATGCGTGACTTGCTAGTTTTTGAGTCACATTGTGGTGGTTTAATGGGGCATTTTGGAATTGCTAAGACTTATGACATATTAAATGAGCATTTTTATTGGCCTTCTATGAGAAAAGATGTCACTAGGATTTGTAATGCTTGAATTGCTTGTAAACAAGCTAAGTCTAAATCTATGCCTCATGGTCTTTATATGCCTTTACCTATTCCTAGTTCACCTTGGATGGATATTAGTATGGATTTTGTGTTAGGATTACCAAGGACTAAGAGAGGTAGAGATAACATTTTTGTGGTTGTTAATAGATTTAGTAAAATGACACATTTCATTCCATGTCATAAATCTGATGATGCAAATGTTATTGTTGATCTATTCTTTAGAGAAGTGGTTAGCTACATGGAATTCCTAAGTCCATTGTTTCTGATCGTGGTACTAATTTTATGTCTCATTTTTGGCATGTTTTGTGGAGTAGAATAGGAACTAAGCTTTTATTTTCCACTACTTGTCATCCACAAACCGATGGACAAACTGAGGTAGTAAACTGCACTTTGGGAACTTTGTTGAGAGCAATAGTAGGGAAGAATTTAGCTACTTGGAAAGATTGCTTGCCTTTCATTGAGTTCTCTTACAACCGTTCTATACATTCCTCTATGGGTTATTCACCATTTGAACTAGTTTATGGTTTTAATCCACTAACGCTTCTTGATCTTGTTCATTTTCCTTCTAGTGAATTTGTTTGTGTAGATGGTGAAAGGAAGGCAGAAATTGTGAAAGCTTTACATGAGAAAGCTAGAGAAAACATTGAAAAAAAGAACAAGGTTTATGCGGATGTTGCAAACAGAGGAAGAAGAGAGGTGAAATTCGCACCTGGTGATTGGGTTTGGGTACATTTTCAAAAGGAAAGGTTTCCAAATCAAAGGAAGAGCAAGTTACATGCAAGAGGAGATGGCCCGTTCCAAGTTTTGGAGAAATTCAATGCCAATGCATATAAAATTGACTTACCTGGTAAGTATAATATGAGTGCTACATTTAATGTTGCTGACCTTTCTCCTTATGATGATGCAGATTTGAGGGCAAATCTTTTTCAAGAAGGGGAGAATGATGCGAACAATAAGGTTGATAAGGATCCTTTGATGTTACCAAATGGTCCTTTGATAATGAGTCGAGCTAAGAAATTTCAAGCAAGCTTGGGAATGTATGTACAAGAAGAAATATCGAAGGAATTACAAGAAATTGCTGTCAAGAAGATGGATAAAGAGCTTGAGGAAAATCCAAAGTACATCATGGTTATAATATGTCTTGGAAATAAAGCTTATTGAGAGGAAAACAAGCTTGGACCAAGGAAAACAAGTTTAGGTCGAATTATGCATGCATAGAGTGCGTGGGCTGAATGTGCATGGGTTGCATAAAAGTGAATTTGGGCTATTTTTGTGGGCCAAGTATTTTGGACGAATTTTGCTATATTATTTCCTTTTCTACTTAGGAATTGGATTTTTTTTCTAGTTAGGAATTGGATTTGTTATCTATTTAAGATTTTTTTAGGATTTGTTTTTAGATTTTCTTATTTGATTAGTATTTATTCTTTCACTTTAAAAGGGGCAACATGTGCTTGTAAGAAATAATCAACTAATTCATAAATTTCGAAATACATATTCTTTTCAAGAATATTTTGTGTAATTCTAGTTTTAGGGAGAGAAACTCTAATTCTTGGATTGCATCAAGAATTCAGATTTACTTATCAAACTTTGTTTATGGCGTTTTTCTGATTTCTACCTTACAAAAATTCTGTTATTAGTGTTCTTGCTTTCATAAGCAACATGTGTGATAGAGGGTGATTGCTTTCGTTTTCAGAATTCTTAATTAAAGTGTGCATGCGAGTTTGAGGCCTTTATTGACATAGGGTTCCGTGTCACTAATCATTATCTATCATCTTCAATTCCACAAATCGTATGAATGAATCAAACTTGTAAACTTATAAGAACTAGGTATAGGAGATTAAACAACCTTAATTAGTCATTTAAAAGGAACCAAATATCTGAATTTCTTATTATTCATGGCTTTTGAAGAACACAAGTTTAATAGATTGAAATTTTCTTTAATTCACACATTAATAATAAGAATTATAACTCACATAATTCAAACTCAATATTGAATCAACACAAATCATGTAACTTCAGAAATTCTACCAAATTAACTAAATTTTCATACACCGTAATGATTTCTTAACTTAATCAAGGAAGTAGATGAAATAAAAAGATAATAAGCTTACCTTTAGCAAATCTTTGATCCCAAAATCTGATTAAAGTTCTATTTTAAACATATGAGTTGGTTTTTCTTCTCTTTGTACTTCAATTTCTTGCTTCTTCACTAATCCCCTACTCATTTTATGCTTCTTGTTTTTTTTTCCTTTCAATGATGATATATAGTGAATAGGTAGAAGAGAAGCTGTCATAAGGTTGAGGTGTAAAAGGCTTAAGGTGAAGATGAAAAAATGAATCGGCGGAATTTTTTTTTTCTCAATTTCCTACATTTCTTTCTTTCTTAATTTCTTTTATGCCTTTTCCTTACTTACTTTCATTCATTCCCTTTCATTTAACTCATTAAAATAATAAAAATAAATATCATTTAAAGTTTCGGCGAAATCGGGTCCAAAAATATTCGCGACTCGGTCGGCACCTAAAACCGACTCCGGTATTTCGGCGATGCGGATAAACCGAAATTTATGATGTCGTCATAAAAATACGGTTTCCAAAACAAATATATATTCTTATATTACATTTATTTTCCAAATTATTAAATTTCAAAACAATTTCATTTAAAAATATTCGCGCTACCGACGCTTTATCAGTCGCGACGAGAAAAATTTTCGATGTACCTTCGTTTACGTCTATCGACTGTATACCAGTCTTAAAAATTTATTTTATTCAATTATTTTAACTTAATCTCTTATAATATTCACATTTATTTAATTTCTTAGCATGTAAGAAAACTGTAATTAATGTTACTTTTACGATAAAATCATAAAAAATGTGTTATGCTTAAAAATGACGACATTTATAACATGTGATTTGGGTTAAGAATGTCACATAAGAGATGTAATATTACAGTGCTGGCATGGATAAGGAATTCTGTTGAACTATCCATTGCTAATAGTATTTTGTGGATAGATAAAGCTTGTGATGCTTAGCAAGATATAAAGGAAAGATTCTCATAGCCGAATCAATTCAGAATCTCAGATCTGCTTGAAGAAATTGCAAACTTCAGGCAATGTGAGTTATCTGTCAATGATTGCTTTACTCATATGAAGATCCTATGGGATGAAGTTATGGTGTTAAGGCTACTGCCAAACTGTGTGTATTGATCATAGTGTAGGTGTGAGAGTGGTGGCTAGGTTGAGAGAATATGTAGAAAATGAAAGTATATAAGTTTTTGAGAGGGGTGAATGAGAAGTATTTTGTTGTTAAATCACAAATCATGCTTCAAAATCCTTTGCCTAACGTTAATAGAGTATTCTCACTTGTTGTACAACAAGAGAGAGAACAATCTTATACTTCTGGCCAGGAAGCTAAGGTGTTAGTAGCCATAAGTTTTAGGACGAGGCAATTCCAATTTCAATCCAGATTTAGGGGAAATTTTTTCTTGGATCTGGTATGAAACGTTGTACCTTTTACGATGGAGACAATCACACTAGCTATAAAAATTTTGGATATCCAGTTGGTTTCAGACCAAAAATCCAACTGGTTATCATGTGTCATCTGAAATACATAATCCACAGCATGCAGTCAATTTGATTGCACATGAGTCAGATTCAAACTTGCATACTGGAATCTTTGATGGTTCTACATTCCAGCAAGCTTATCCAACTTCAGCCGGCTTATGTAAGAAGGCATTGATAATGCTATTCATGCTGGAGTGAATCTAAATGCTACATACACATCAAATATGTATGGTCATGTTCTAAATACAGATGTTGTTCGACAAAAAAAAAGTTAAATGGAGGTAGTATGGGAGAAACTGGTATGCAGTTTACAAATGAACAATACCAGAAACTGATTAATTTGGGAGATTCAAATATGGCAGTTGATCATGCTAAATCTATTTCTATCAATCCTCATGTCGTCAACAACATTCTAGCTAATCATCTTGGTAGAACTAAGTCTGAAGCAACAATTCCAGTTGGTGAATCAGGTAAATACTCAAACTTTTGGATTCTTGATTCTAGTGCTACAAACTAAGTTGCTTCACAATTGCATTTGTTTAACTCTTATAAGAAGTTCAAACCAGTTTTCATCAAACTGCTAAATGGAAAGACTGTGGAGGCACACTATTCAGGGAGCATTATGTTCTCTAAGGAATTTTTCTTGACTGATGTTTTGTTCATTCTAGAATTCACTTTTAACCTTATCTTAATCATTGGTTTGATTAAAAAATTAGACTGTACACTATTTTTAATGGATGACTTGTGTGTTATTCAGAAGAAGAAATCCTTGAGAAAGATTGGTTCAAGTAAAGTCATTAGAGGCTTGTATGTATATCAACATGAACAAACTCATTCATTTCCACATGCAGCTATAACAGTATCAGCAGTTTCATCTAGCAGCAGTTATGAGAAGCAGTTTGCAGAAGAAGATGTTTGGCATTTTAGAATTGGACATTTGTCTTGTAAAAGGTTGAATGAATTACATAAGCTTGTTTTTGGAATAAAATGTAATAAAGAAGCCAAACCCTGTGATGTTTGTCACTTGTCAAAACAGAAGAAGTTTGTTTTTCCTATTAGTAGTTCTAATTCAGTACTGCCTTTTAAACTAATTCATATGGACATTTGGGGGCCTATTGCTCAAGTTTCCATTGCTGGACATAAATAATTTTAAACTACTATAGATGATTATACAAAGTTTGTTTGGATTTTCCCTATCAAAACTAAGGCAGAATTAAGCTCCTTAGTTCAATCTTATGTTGCTTATGTCCATACACAATTCCAAACAGCAGTCTAGAAAATCAGAACTGACAATGGGCTGGAATTCAAGTTGGCTACCTTCTATGCTGCTTTAGGCATTGAACATCAAACTTTATGTCCAGAAACTCTTGAGCAGAATGCAATTGTTGAAAAGAAGCACCAACATATTTTAAATGTAGCCAGGGAACTTCTGTTTCAGTCTGGATTACCTAAAGCATTTTGGCAATATGCAGTTCAACATGCAGTTTTTCTTATCAATAGAATTCCATCTCTAGTTATCAAAAATCAAACACCATTTTATAAAATTTTTCATCAACAACAAGATTATAATTGTATCAAAGTCATTAGTTGTTTATTTTTTGCTTTCACATTGCAGGCTCAAAGAAAGCAGATTTAAGGGCCAGAAAGTATATCTTTCTTGGTTTTAAGGTAGGAACCAAGGGATTTATAATAATGGACCTTCTTAAAAGAGACATTTTACTTTCTAGAAATGTCATATTTCATGAACAATTTTTTCCATTTCTCCATTCTACTTTTGATTCTGATTCTTCTTCTACAACACCTATCCCTTCTGCAACATTCATTCCAACAACTATTCATAATTCATATTTTGATGATTCTGAAATTCCCCAACTCCATGTTTCTGAATCTAATCCTTAAATGATTAACTCTTCTAGACCTACTAGAAACAAACATCATTCTTCTTACCTTTAAGATTATGTTTGTCATACAACTTTAATCAACATTGTTTAACAACTTCAACCAAAAATCCATTATCCACAGTATTATCTTATCATACTATGTCACCTTCTTATTATCATTATATTTTTCAATTGAATGTGTTGCAGGAACCTAAAACATATAAGGAAGCCAATAAACATGCAGAATGGAAGGAGACAATCGAAAAAGAACTTTAGGCTCTGCAAGACAATCACACATGGGAACTTGTGGATCTAACTTCATCCAAATCTTCATGGGCTACAAATGGATTTATAAAGTCAAGTTGAAGTCTGATGGAAGTGTTAAGAGATATAGAGCAAGATTAGTGGCAAAAGGTTACACCTAAGTAGAAGTATTAGACTATCTGGAGACTTTTTCTCCAGTAGCCAAGATGACCACAATCAGGCTACTTCTGGCTATAGTCTCTCCAAACAAGTGGCACTTGCAACAACTAAATGTTAGCAATGCATTTCTTCATGGAGATTTACTTGAGGAAGTGTATATGACATCACCTCTAGGCTTAGACATTCCTAAAGGAAAGGTATGCAAACTGCAAAAAAGCCTAATGGCTTAAAGTGAGCCAGTAGACAGTGGTTTTCAAAATTAACTACCTTTCTGCTTTCAAATGGCTATTCAGAATCTCATTCTTATTATTCCTTGTTCACTCATCAACAAATGACCAATTTCACTTTTCTTTTAGTTTATGTTGATGATATCATACTTTCTGGTAACAATCTTATAGAAATCCAAAGAATAAAAAACTTGTTGGATGCAAAGTTTAAAATTAAAAATCTGGGAACTCTCAAGTTTTTCCTTGGTTCGAAAGTTGCCAGAAACAAACAAGGAATCTATCTTGGCCAAAAAAAATATGCTTGGGAGATATTAAAAGACACTGGATATCTAGGAGCTAAACCTAGTGCTACACCAATTGATTACCATGGAAAGTTGAGCCTTGAAGATGGAGTCCTCATTTCAGATGCTTCTGCTTATAAACAACTAATTGGAAAATTGCTATATCTAACAAACACAAGGCCAGATATAGCTTTCATAGTGAATAAACTTACCCAATTTGTTGCTTCACCAAATAATTCTCATCTTCAAGCTGTTCACAAACTGCTTCGATACATTAAAGCTACTCCCGCACTTGGGTTATTATTTTCTTTTTCTTCTAAGCCTATTCCTAAGGCTTATTCAGATGGTGATTGAGCTGGTTGTCTTGATACAAGAAAATTCATTACTACTTATTTTGTTTATCTTGGCAATTTATTAATATGTTAGCTAAGAAGTAATCCACAGTTTCAAGATTTTCTGCTGAGGCAGAATATAAAGCTCTGGCCATTATCACCTCTGAACTTCAATGGCTATCATAACTTCAAGAGGATTTCAAAATCCTATGTTCCAAACCAATTTCAGTTTATTGTGACAGCCAGTTTGCCTTACACATTGCCTACCAATCCTACTTTCCATGAAAGGACCGAGCATATTGAGATTAATTGCCATATTGTTCGTGAACAGATTCAACATGGCCTCATTCATCTTCTTCCTATAAAAACAGAGCATCAGCTTGCTGATATTTACACTAAAGCTTTCACTCCAAAGGCGTTTCATGACTTCATTCTCAAGCCGGGACTTTTAAATACAATTTCTCCACTTACACAGCATAAGAATGATTCAGTAATGGTGGATAACAGAATTGATGAAGATGCAGGCAGCGGGAAAACAAGATGACTTGAGAAAGAAGAAGAAGACAAAGAGAAGAGACATTATCGATTTTCATAAATAAGAAAAATGTTGCCGTTGACATTAATGAAAGAAATCCAAATGAAGTATGCGGTGTCATTTTGCTAAATGAAGGAGTTAAAATAGAAGGCCTCACGTGATCCTCTCCTTCCTTTTTCCGATTATGTTATGGTAGTTACAAACATGCCAGCTCAAATTGCTCCCGCGTGGATGTGAATATATTCTCATCAAATTTGCTATAATCATTTCCATTTTTACTTGATTTCAAGTTTTAATAAAAAACACAGAGAAAAAATAAAAAGGAAAAGAATTAAAATACAATCCATATTTCATTTTACAAATGAAAATTTCATTCATATAAAGTAAAATTTAATATTAAACTTGAACTATATAAAGTAAAATTTAATATTAAACTTGAACTTGCATTATGTTTCACTCGGTGGATTTGATTATTAGTATTTTCTTGTGATAAATTCGAACCATTTAACAATTAAGTATTTCGGTGAGTTTAATATGTTAATTTTTTGAAACTTAAAATTATATGTGAAATCAATTTCCCATCTCTCCTTAAAATTCTAAATCCTATGAGTTTCATATAAAATTGAGATATAGTCCCATAGATAAGAACAACAAAAATTATAGTCTTCATGCTAGTTTTGATAACAGTCATAATTTTGAAGTGATAATTTTCACTTTTGTATTTTTTAGAAAAGATTCGTTTAGCGATATATGGTAGTTTGGTTGTTTAGCTAAGTTTATTTAATCAACCTATTTTGGCGTATTACTTGAAGTTAATTAGTGTTCTAATTTTTCCAATTCTTTTCGTTCTTCTTCCAATTTCATTTATTCAAATCATAAATTTCTTCTAGTTTCATAATATTTTAGCCTTAATTTATAATAAAAGATTTAGTATTATTAATACTGGATCCAATAATAATAAAATATGACAACCGTTTGTGAAGTTTGATTCATTGACCAAAATTATTGAATTGACTAGTCTATGATGGTGTGCTAACTTACAAGTGAATAAGAAGAGTGGGCAAGTGAATAAGAAGAGTGGGGTGCTCATAAAAAATGTTTTTTTAATGATGGAAAGAAAATGACTTATATTTGAAATGTGAATAGATAAAATTGAAAATTCAGATATTAAATATACGAATATAAAAGTTTGAATAACTATATTGAAAATTAAAGTTAACTCAAAAAATTGAATAAAAGAACACGCGTTGAACTCGTTGAAGTTAGGAAATTTAACCTAATTCAATTGAGTTAATTAATGACCTTTAATCTAGTATCCAAACTTATATTTTGGCGTATTACTTCAAGTTAATTAGTATTCTAATTTTTCCAATTCTTTTCGTTCTTCTCCCAAATTTCATTTATCCAAATCATAAATTTCTTCTACTTAATTTATAATAAAAGATTTAGTATTATTTGCAACAAAATTCTATAGTATTAGTATTATTTATATTGGATCCGATAATAATAAAATATGATAACCGTTTGTGAAGTTCGATTCATTGACCAAAATTATTGAATTGACTAGTCTATGATGGTGTGCTAACTTACAAGTGAATAAGAAGAGTGGGGTACTCATGAAAAAACGTTTTTTTAATGGTGAAAAGAAAATGATTTATATTTGAATTGTAGATAGATAAGATACCTTTTTATATTAAGTATAAAAATTGGGATATTAAATATGCGAGCATATATTTGAATAATCATATTGAGAATTAAAGTTCGCTCGAAAAATTGAAAGAAAGGACACGCGTTAAACTCGTAGAAGTTAATAAACTTAACCTAATTCAATTGAATATCGATTGATTTCCATTTTAACTATGTACTAATTCAGTTATTAATATAATTAACGACCGTTAATCTGGTATCCGAACTTATATTTTGGCATATTACTTCAAGTTAATTAGTATTCTAATTTTTCCAATTCTTTTCGTTCTTCTTCCAATTTTATTTATTCAAATCATAAATTTCTTCTAGTTTCATAATATTTTAGCCTTAATTTATAATAAAATATTTAGTATTATTTTGCAACAAAATTCTATATTATTAGTATTATTAATATTGGATCCAACAATAATAAAATATGATAGTCTTTTGTGAATTTTTTTTGTGAATTTTGATTCATTATCTGAGCATTGACCAAAATTATTGAATTTACTAGTCTATGATGGTGTGCTAACTTAGCAGTGAATAGTGAATAAGAATAATGGGTGCTTATCAAAAAAAGTAACTTTTGAACTTATATTTGAAATACATACAGATAAAATATGCTTGGATATTTATCCGAAGTTTTAATAGAAAATTAAAAGTTTAGATGTTAAATATGCGGATATAAGAGTTTGAATAATCACATTGATAATTAAAGTCTGTGCGCGAAAAATTGAAAAGGGACACACGTCAGACTAGAAGTTAAGAAACTTGGCAAAATTCAATTTAGTATCGATTGGTTTTTACTTTAACCGTACCCTAATTCGTCATTAATATAATTAATGATTCCTAATTTGGTATCCAAACTTATATTTTCAAATTAAATAATATATATATTTGAATTCCTGATTTCCTAATTACTAATTTTTCTAATTAGGAAAATTGATGTACCAACTCCTTTAAGTGATTATGGAATGATGTTGACAATTCAAATTGGAAGTTTTGTTGGTAAATGATTGAAGAAGGGTATAGTGTAGAAGTTGTATAAATTCAGTTAC
Organism: Croton setiger; assembly: GCA_948099555.1. Classification (NCBI taxonomy): domain Eukaryota; kingdom Viridiplantae; phylum Streptophyta; class Magnoliopsida; order Malpighiales; family Euphorbiaceae; genus Croton; species Croton setiger. Next base: position 10,400 of record CANUEY010352573.1, read on the forward strand.
AAATTTAGCTCCAAACCATTTTTCATCACTTGAATCCTCTGTTCTTCTCTGTTTTATTTTTCACATAATTAATTATTGAAAATGGCTTCTTACCCGATTAAGGTTGTGACTCACATAACCTTTAAATCTAGTCTACAGATGATCGAAAATTTCTATAAAGAATTACATATCAATTATACAAAGTATCTTCCCGAGGTGTTCAAGGAAGTTACCCCTCTTCGAATGATTAATGGCCATGTTAAGACCTTCAAAGTAATGTACCAGTCTGGTAAGTTCCGCAACAATTTTTCAAGTATAAGTTACTTTTATATATATATTCGGCAAAATAGTTAGCTATTTGAAAAGTAGTATTTTATAAAAAACAAATAACTACTGAATCCGAGGCTAATTAATATTCTTGTTCGCATTCAATTAGGATTGCCATTGGAGTGGATGGAAGTGGAACTGGACTCCTTCGACATAGTTGATGACACAAAAATATACAGAATAATAGCATTCAGAAATGGAGAAGAAGGAGATGTAAGTAGGACATTTAAGCAAAGCAGTATCTTGAAAGCAGAAGGAACAAAGACGAGCATGGAAATTACGTATGAGTATGAGAAAAATAACACTGATATGGGTCCTGCTATTCTCGAATTTGATATTGCCAATCTCATCAAGGTGGATAAAGCAATTTGGGACGCAAATCACTAATATGCACCTCAATGTTTGGAATAAATTTATACTACTACATGTATGTGTACTCATTTGCGGAGTTCGAGGAATAAGGGTTCATTTTCTCACTTCCAAACAATTTATATCAATGTATTGCTATATTTTAATAATCCCTCCCGTTTGATTTCTCTAGAAATTATTTTTTTCTTTTTTGTTGTTAGACTTATTTAGAAAAATTTACATTGAAAAATAGATGTGTCTAATTAGACAAAAAGTATTTTATACGTTTAACGAAATAGTCTTCAAAAACAGATTAAGCACATAGAGGGAGTCATGATTAAAATTTGGGAATGACAAGTCCAACAATTAACCTCATGATTAAAATTTAAACATACAAAGGAGTCATAATTAAAATTTGAGAATAATGAGTCCAACAGTTAACCTCATGATTAAAATTTAAGCATACCAAGAGAGTCATGATTAAAATATGTTGAAATTAGTCTAAAGAATACAATTAGGGATGAGAGCAATCAATCCAAATAAAAAAAGTTGAAATTGATAAATGTTAACGCTTGATATTTTACCACCGAAAAATATCTAATGATGACAAAATTCAAGCTTCGTAAGATTTTTTATTTTCTAGATAAATAATGTTTTTCTCCAAATGAGATTGTTTATAAGTTCTATTATATTTTCTTAAAAATCATAATTCCAAGTTGGGTCCCGACCTTTTTCGATCCACGTAAAATTATTATTTTTAATTAAATTAGTTTATATTAATTAATTTATATTGAATCGGATCTTTTTTCACGAATCAAATTAATGTTGGATCTTAAATCAAACCAGACTAATTTGAATCGAATCCACCTGATTTGAGTCAAACTAATCTGATTCGATTCAAAATCAAAACTTTTTCTTTAAAAACCTAAAACTAGAGGTGGCAATAGGCCGGTTCGGCCCGCCAGGCCCAGCCGAACCGGCCCGTCTTCGAACCAGCCCGTAACCGTGAAAAATCGGCCCGCCGTGAACCGTAACCTGAACCGGCCGATGGCCAGGCCGGTTCAGGTTCGAGAATTTTTTGAACCGTAACTGTGGAGGCCCGTGAACCGTGTGAACCGCTTAATCGAACCGGCCGGCCAAAAAAAAAATTGGGGACCGGCGGGCCAAACCGACGGTTTGAACCGCCGGGCCGTGGGACGTACACATTCTGACCAAAAACCTTTAAAACCGTTGGATTGACCCGTCGGTTTGAACCGGTGGGCCATAAAACCGTACAAAATCTATTTTGAACCGAAAGGGAAATGCGGGCTGGTGAGGCGGGCCAAACCTGCGGGCCAGGCGCGAGCTAAGGGAGAGGGACGGCCTGGCGGGCCTTCCAGGCGGGCCAATCCTGCGGGCCAGGCGCGGCCCAAGAGAGAAGTGAGGCCCGGCGGGCCGAAACCATGGGCCCAGCCCAGGTTTTGTGATCTGACACAAAATATAGGGGGAATCAATAGGGGCCCGAATTCAAATTTTGAAACAGAATTTTTGGGGGGAGAAAAAATTCAAATTGTGGACGATTTTAACCCCGTGAATAGTTAAAAATGGGAATTTTTTGGGGGGTAATGTGTGTCAAATAAAATTTTATGAATTGTCTATAAATTGGAGGGGGGTGTGAAATTTTTTTTTTACTTCTTTGCTCACACTCTACTCTCTCACACTTTCTGAAAAATAATATTTAGTGCTCTCATACTTAATTAACTTAGTCGTAACTCTGCCG
>CANUEY010352622.1:0-51283 GCA_948099555.1 Croton setiger
CCTCAGAATAATTTATATATATTTATTTTGAAAATATATATATATATATATATATATATATATATATATATATATATATATATATATATATATAACCAAGTTTCATCTTCAAAATAAATAAAAAAATTTTTCAAAACGGTCACTTGTTATAAATGTGACAAATCAGACCATATTTCAAAATATTACAAAGTTTATAAAAAAAAAATCATGAATCGTAAATAGAAAAAGAAACAATCTAAAAAACTGAAGCATTCCTTCTTTCTTTTAGTGAAAGAATATTTTGAAAAAGTTTTGCAAATTGATGAATTAGTCTTTGATAACACTATTAATAGTGATTAAAAACTAGTTCAGAGATTTAAATTTAAATTTATAGTACTTTATACAGAGCTGGCATCCAAAACTCTTCTAGAATTACGTCTATCAAAACTCATTTTTACAGGTGTACATGTAACCTACTACTTGTTTTTTATTTAAATTTTATGTCTATTTAAATTACTAAAATAAAATTAGGTAAATTGTTAGGTTGACAACTAAGTATACACGGTATTTATGAATATTCTAGGTATATTCGCTTAGATGGAGTAAAAATCTCAATATTTTATATTAGTAATAATGATAATATCTGGAAAGATTTAGAGGTGACCAATCCGCGAGTAGAGTTATTTGAATGTTTGTGCTAGGTAACGTCTCAAATATTTATTATAAATTACTGTGATTCTGATATTTTTTCCATATTCAAATAGCTTAGCATTCCTTTTGATTGTTTTGTTGGAGATACTGATAATATGGCTTGTAATAAGACTTCAATGGAGATGATTCAGGGAGAGAATGCTCAACAAGCTTCATGTTCAAAGCATCAATCAAACAAGAAGCTTGCTAGCTCAAGGTGTCGGAACCCTAGTTACGCTAAGCATATGGCTGCGCATAAAGCAAACATTAGTGAGCTTAAAAAGCAGTATGCAAGTGCGCTTCAAGAACTAGCTGCTACAAAGAAGAGAGGAGAGGAACTCAAGAAGAAGAAAAAGACACAAGGCACTCAATTGTGGGATAAACCTATTGAGCAACTTAATTTGAATGAGTTGCTTCAATTGGAAGGATATATGGAAAGAACTAAGTCGTTTCTAATAAAACGACTTGGAGAGCTTCAGATTCAAACTCCTAATCCATCTACCAATTCTGTTGGATCGAATGAACCAACCATTTCTAGCCTAAAATGAAACCATATGAATTCAAATAATGAGTTTGCTCTAAACATTAGTTGATATGTTGCTTAATTAATAATAATACAATTGGACATTTCATAAATGTTCGTTCAAAATGAATACTTTTCAATTAATTTTATTGTCATTTGTTAATTTTCTTTGTTGTTTGGATGAATTTTTGTAAACCGTTTCATTCTTTTGTTTTATGGTTTTGCTTGACAATAATTTTCTTTTTTTCATTTTTATTCACTATGATTTAACCCTAAGCAATGTATTCCATCAGAAATTTATCATATTTTATAACTTTTGCACAATTTGATCCTAATTCACAAAGATGATTAAAATATTTTCATTTAAAAAAAAAACAAAGGTGATCAATATTAAAATAATACTAATAATAATGGAACTAATATGGTTAACATAAAACATGCCTGTTTCATTCAGGAAAAAAAAAAAAAGCCTCTTTCGTCATTTTCTCTTATCTCACTAAAAAATGTAGGCCTGGCCCATCATTTTGAAATCCAATATGTTCTTTGACACATTTTAGGCCCATAAGTTGCGTTAGGCCCATCGCACGAATTAATGGAAGAGCATCCCGTAAATAGCATCGGTCGACGCATTTAAGCGCAAGCGATAGAAAACCAACCTTGTGAAAATGGCGTCGGCAATGATGCGATCCGGTCTACGAAATGCCCTTCGCGGCGGCTCTAAGGTCTCTGCTCCTCCCAAGAGACGCTTTTCTTCCTCTGCTCATCATGACGATGCTTGTAAATCTCTTATCTCTCCCTCTTTCTTCTGTTTTGATTTGATTACTATTCTTTAAAATCTGATTTCGATTTTATGTTATGGATTTCGCGATTATTTTCCTTTTAAGTTCAGTTAGTTAATTTTGAGTTGCGAACGCGTTGGGCTTCAAAACATTTATCAAATTCTATATGCTTTTATCGTTGGGTTTTCTGTGTTATTGGGTTGTTTGTATAATAATTAGGAATCGGGAGTAAGGAGGAATTTGAAACTGAAGTTTTATTATGATTAAATCAATTTTTGTAGCATCTTTTTAATATTTTAATTTAAATTCTCTGGTTATACTTATTGGATTTGTCAAAAAAAAAAAAAATGTCAGATGAGGCGGCAGAGGCATCCAAATGGGAGAAGATAACCTATTTGGGCATTGCTTCTTGCACCATCTTAGCTGTTATCAACTTATCAAAGGGCCATCCTCATCACGAAGAGCCTCCTGTAAGTTTCCTGTTACTATAAAGCTTTTTGATTGTTCACTTATTATTGAATAAGTTGTTTCTAGGAGTTCTTTCTGTCTCTTAATTTGGCATGACTGGTTGGAGGGTAAAGCTTCTGGATTTTTCTTATTAACTCTTTACTGCATTGGAATCTTTTGCTTCATGCTTTTGGAATCTGATTGCTATCAACGTTGTATACACTCATGCAGGCATACCCATATTTGCACGTTCGCAACAAGGAGTTCCCATGGGGTATGTATTTAATGAATTCTTGCTTTTCTGGTTTTGTTTTCTGTCTGCTAGCAAAATATCGAGGAATTTTGAAAATTTTTATTAGAGTTGGATACCTTGGTTCAGGTAGAGCTTGTTTTATTGAGTTAGGAACATATGACATGTTGTAATTTGTGTATGTGGACCTAATATATAGGACGTGTTTAATGTATTTAGTTATTTGGGTACCTTTTTCTAAAACGCTTAAACTTAAGGCGGTATTCATAAAATCAGTTGGTAGTTGTTTGACAACAGTATTTGAAATAGGTTTATGTTTAGTTGTTCATAAACCTAATATTCTGTTAAAACAGGTTAACAGTTCGTAATATGCTATTTTAACCTGTAAAAGTGCTGAAACAGTGCTGAAACAGTAATTAATGAGTGTACTTAGCATTTTGAACTGTAAAATACAAAAAAGTTAATCAAAAAGCTACTGACGAACAACAGCCTAAATGTTACTGGAAAGTCTATCATCAAGCACGCTATAATGGCTAATGGTAATTTGAAAGGTACATTTGAATTGCTCCGGTGCAGGAAATGAAGTCAACCTGTTGCGAGTGGTTGTGTTATAGGGCTTTGTTTACATATGAAGTACAATAATGTTGTACATTTTAGTTCTTTGTGTTTACTAAGGACTCTTTTTTAGTTAGTGGAGTTCTGTTTCAATTGAGGAGTAATGCCCCCTGACGAATCTGGGCCTTCTTTTGAATTTTCAAACTTTTGAAACCAATACTGAAGGATGGTTCCAGCAATCATCAGGAAAGTTTATATTTTTTTGATATTTGTGAAATGAAACAACATTTCATGGTTATATAATTAATAGGTAGTCGATACCGTTGTCATTTGTACATTGTAAGTTTTTAATGATGAGGCTTTGCTTCAATTCCTTCAATGTGTTTTTGTGTGATGTTTATATGACTGATTTTATTTTATTGTTAATCACTGTAGCTCGAATACCGTTGATTATTTTTATCTTTTAATACTTTTTTGCACTTGATATGCAGGACCAGATGGGCTGTTTGAGGTTAAGCACCATTGAGTATTGGAGTTGTTACATGAAGATATCTCAAGTTATCCTCTTTAGAAGTCCTCTCCATTCCTCATCTCAGCGATTAGACTCATTTTGGTGTTCTTTGAATTTGATAATAGCATTTAATTTTGCATTTCAATTGTGGAAGCTACGACTTTGTGGATGACAAGTTGATTAGTTCTTGTCTCTTATCTTTCCTTCACATTGTGCAATGCTTGCTGCTAAATAAAAATTGACTAATGATTCCTGTCCGTTGATAGTCTTTCTCCCTGCATGTATGCTGGTCATAGTTCTATTCTAGTGGATTTAGCTTGATCAACTATCTGTTTCTGTAGCGATCGGATCATCATTAATGGGCATACCATGCTGAGATCCTGATGTAAGTGCAAACTATAAAAAGTGCTCCACAGGTTCTCTACCTCATGCTATAAAGTGCTGGAAGATAGTGAATGCAAAAGAAGAGAGAATATAATTGGTTTTTAAGACCAATAAAATCTATATAAGTATGTACCCTGCTAAGAAAGGGAGTGATACCCCCTAGCACCGACAAGCAAAAGCTGCAGTTGCATTGTAGGCTATTTTGGAGTGCGACTATTTTTTAGATAAGATGTATGATATTTGAGACTGAGATTCACTGTATATGCTATATGGTTTTTGGTTAGAGTCAAGATGCAGCGCATGTTAAGAATGAAAGAATTAAGAAAGTAAAAGAGGAATTTAGGAGAAATCTTATTGTATTGATTAAGTATAGCTGCTTGCTTAATCATGTTCGATCTTCTTGTATTGATTTAGGAGATCCATGGATTCCAAACAAGCACTCTTTTCATGCACAATCAGAAGTTACTGAAGGTATTGAACATGTTCAGGTGTGGGACTTGAAGGGTTTAATATTATTAGTGTTGGGTTTGATAATTTTCTTGAATTTGTTGTCCATTTGCATGCAACTCTAGGAAATGAGAGCTTTAAAGGGTTTATGATTGTTGCTTGGAGTATATCGGGAAGAAGGAATAATTTTGGGTGGAATCAGCTGCAGGCATCCCCTTATGCGACAGCAACTGGTGCTGCCCGGTTGAAGTCTGACTGGAATAAGGAGCGGTGGGCGAATGTGAGTTGGACATCATTTGAAGCTACTGCAGCTCCTGCAGTTTGGATGCCGCCTGCTAATGGGGTTGTTAAGCATAATGTTGATGCTTTTCTGAGATTAGCTCCGACTGCAGAGTCATTTGGCTGGGTAGGAAGACGTTCGTATGGGGGCTCTGAGTCTGAGATGTTTGTCGAGCTCGTTGACTAATAAACATTTAGTGGAAACTTGTGCTGTGGAATTGGATTCTCTCCGGGTAGCGAGAAGACCAACTAACTACGCCCAGATGGTTTTGTCACATAATATTCTCTAAATTATTAGGCTGCTCTCTTTCAAAAAAAAAAAAAAAGAAAGAAAGAAAGAAAGAAAAAAGAAAAAGGAAAATTGTTAGGCTACTTCATGCGAAAGTATAATTTTTGGATAGAGTGAGGATGTAATCTTGTGATAACAAGAGATTGTTGTCAAGTTAACAATTTTGATGCAAGTGAAGTTTCAAGTGTTTATAAAATTTCAAACTATTTTATCTTTTATTCTAATATTATATTGTCTTAAATACCTTTTCTTATCTATTTTTCTTATTTTCTACTGAGATTGGTGCATTCTAAGTGTAGGTAAGTAGTATTACTAATTGTATGATTGTCAAGAATTGAAATTGAGAGAAATTTACATCTTATAATTTGATTTACAATATCTTTTTTTAAGTATTTTTTTTATTTAGTTTATATCTTTTATTTCGGATCTATAGATGATATCTAGAAAGAACTTTAAGATTTTATCGAGAAAGGGTAAATAAATAGTAACAATATTTTAGAAAAAAAAAAATAGAAAGCAATATATGTAATGACATGTATTGACAAAAAATGTTAATTACTACTTGTTTGTTAGCCATAGAAATCAAGCAAATGACGTTCATTGCAAATTTGGAAGTAGACACTTAAACGTAAATGTGAAAATTTACATCACAACTATATAAATAAATAACCATTTAATTAGTTGGTAAATATACATATATCAACTACCAAGTAAAGTTACTAAGATCTAGTGGTCTTATAAAAATCCAGTATTTGAGGGTAGAAGAGAACTTCAGAAAAAAGCACTGAATAAATTAGTGGTTAGGGTGAAAATGACGCCTTCAATTACTCCTCTAGATCGATGAAGACCCAAAATTCCTGTAAGAAGTCTTCTTGCAATGGAATATTCACTTTATCACATGAAATGAAAGCAAAGTTGTTCACAAATATACCTTTAAGACACTACGATTGCTTTGCATTAAATTTTTCTGTTAGAAAATTAAAAGAAATCAGAATACTAGAGGATAGGTTATCAAATTCAGGCTTAGTTAAGATTTCCATTTCAGATTTCAGAGTCATTTTAGGTTTCGGTAGGATTTTCGAGTTCCATTTATGGTTTGAGAAGCCAAAATGGAGGTCAGGTCATGGTAAAAGAAAAGGTGCTACTTCTCTTTCTAACTTGAAACTTGACAGGATACTGATTTGAATTTCCAACGTAGTGCTTAGGTCTGTTGTCACATTCTTAGATATTAGGCAGGGTTAGTACTTAAGACCTGTTTGTTTACAAGGGTGTTTCAGACTCAGTGTCTTTAGAAAATGATTCAATTTTGCATAAAATCACAAATTTCAATAATATACATGTAGAAAATTGCACAACCAGTAGGGGACTTTGGGATGTGTTATTACTGTATATTAAGAACCTAATTTTCTAACTTAATTCTCGTCCCAGCAAATCATAAACAACAATTTAGCACTATGATTAGAATAAAGCACAACCATAAGCACTAGACCGCATGGCAACAGAAAAAACAAATACAAAATCTATATGCTGCATCATACACTATAACGTAATAGAGACCTCACTCAGCTGCTGCATCCCCACCGTTAATCCCTTCGTTTCCTGTTTCTGGCAATGTTCCCAAATCCATTCGTGCTTCTTTTTCATCTTGGGAAACTGAAGAATTTGATGAATCAACTGAATCATTCTGGGATGAATCATTTGACTCATTCTGGTTGGCTTCAGTGTTTGAAGCTGCACCAGAGGAACTAACTTGTTCTTGGTTTTCCTCTGTATTGCCGTTTGAGTCGCTATTTGTATTGCTTTGAACAGAACTGTTGTTGCCACTTTGACCGGCATCACCACTGCTCGAATCAACCTGCTCTTTTTGATTTGTTTCTGCATCACCATTTGCATTGCTACTGTCTGCGTTGGTTTGAACTGCATTATTGTCATCCCGATTTTGGCCCGCATCACCATTGTTGTTTGTGTTTGAAGATGCATCAGACTGTTCCTTCTGGCCTGCATCACCATTTTCATTTGTGTTTGAGGATGCCTCAGACTGTTCCCGTTGGCCCGCATCAACATTTTCGTTTGTGTTTGAGGATGCATCAGACTGTTCCTTTTGGCCTGCATCACCGTTTTCATTTGTGTTTGAGGACGCATCAGACTGTTCCTTTTGTCCTGCGTCACCATTTTCATTTGCGTTTGAGGACTCATCAAACTGTTGCTTTTGTCCTGGGTCACCATTTTCATTTGTATTTGAGGACGCATCAGACTGTTCCTTTTGAACAGCGTCATTGTTTTCATTTGTGTTTGAGGACGCATCAGACTGCTCCTTTTGAACCGAGTCACCGTTTTCATTTGTATTGGAGGACGCATCAGACTGTTCCTTTTGGCCCGCATCACCGTTTTCATTTGTGTTTGAGGACACATCAGACTGTTCCTTTTGGCTCACATCACCGCTTTCATTTGTGTTCGAGGACCCATCAGACTGTTCCTTTTGGCCTGCATCACCATTTTCATTTGTATTTGAGGACACATCAGACTGTTCCATTTGGCCAGCATCCCCGTTCTTGTTCGAATCTCCTGATGTGTCTTTCTCTTGGGAACTGGCAGAATCAACGTGTTCCTCTGTCTGCCCAGCATCTTTTTTTTCATTTGCATTTGTCGACAAAACACTTTCTTGATTTCCCTCTCCAGAATTAGCATTGGACTTTTCACCTTGAGGAGCATTATCATTTTCACTTCCTGATGTTTGCTCATTGGACACAACAGACTCCAAATTGCTAGAATCAGCTGATTCATGATTAGTTGAATCTACATTCTCAGTTGTAGTGGAAGCTGTTGAATCTGAATCCATATGCTGCCCATTAGCACTAGAGTCATATTTCTCAACAGATTCAGTGATTTTCGAATCTGTTGATTCTTGATTACTTGACTCTATATTCTCACTGGTAGTGGAGGGCACACCATTTGAATCTGAATGTTGGCTGCCTGCGTCTGGGTCGGACTTCTCAATTTGATCCTGCACAGCATCATTTGCATTTGACTTTGTATCATCTTGAGTTTCATTTTGAATCTGTGGAGATGTATCATAACTTTCTGAAGCAATTGGAATGGAGTTAGAATTTACCTGCTGATGCTGCTCATTGGAATCTGTTGCTACATTAGATGTATCATCTGATACTTGCTTAACATTTTCATTGCCACCTTCTTCCTTACCTGCAGCATTGTTCTGTCCCAACAATTCATTTTCAGTCACATTTGGAGCTTCATTTTGATTACCATCAACTACCTCAGTGGTATTTGTTTTAGTTTCAGAGTCAGATTCGTAATTCTCTTTGTTCTCGGCCTGTTCCACCTCATTAGTTTTAACTGAACTACCTTGCTGTTCTCCAGCTGTGACATTTTCAGTATCATGGACAACTGCACTGGAAGCATCATCTCCCTTGTAATGCTCCTCTCTTGCCTGCTTACTATGTCCATCATTTTCATCAAGAACCTGATCTTCTACCTCTTTACTCTCAGCACCATTGCTTTTGTCCATAACTTCTCTAATTTCTGCTCCTTGATTCTCCTCTACGCTTTCCTTCTCTTCGTTCTTGTTTTCTTCACCATCCTGATTTGCCTTATCTTGACTTTCCGTCTCTTTGCTGTCCTCATTCTCATTGCTTTCTTGATTATCTGTCTCTTTACTTTCTGCATTCCCTTTATCTTCAACACCATCATTCCTTTGGTTCTCTTTATTACTATTATCTTCACTAACATTCTCCTTGTTGTCTTCACCCTCTTTCTCTCCTTCAGCTGAATCCTTGCTACGCTCTTCAGTTTTATCATGAAACTGATCTTCATGAACTTCACCATGTCCATCCCCAGTTCCTAGGTTACTTTCAAGCTTAGTTTCTTGTTCATTCTTGGACCCATCTTCATCCTCTTTATGTCTTGCACCTCTAATTATAGTATCCTCAGATTCAGGAAGCCACTTCCTCCCTACTATTTTTGCAACGTCATTTCCAGTTTTCACACTGTCCTGGTATGCTGCTTTCTTGTCGCGAGAGTGCCGGATTTGGTAAAGCAACCAGATTCCAACACCTAACAGAAGACATATTTGTAAAGCATGCTTTACCTTAAAAGCTCTTGATCTCTGGTTTCTACGTGGTGATGACCGGAACATGATGCTTCCACCTTCACCCCGCAAGTGGCTAAGTTTAGTCTAAAGCAGGAACAAATTAATTCAAAATCAGCAAAATAAATTATAACTACCCCATTTTTAGCTGTTATATCATGTCTGAACTCCTATTCAGGAAACACTGGTATAAAAAATATAAAAATAATAGCACAAACTGTTATTATAAGTTGCAATTGAATAAACGACAATCTGATCTCTCTGTAGAAAAAGGTTGCAGATCAAAACAGAACAAATACAGAACAGAGTTGCTTAAACTTGTAATTAGCTGTACTATAAAATAAAATAATCTGTGATTTTCCTCAATCAACAGGGAAAAAAGGATTTGCATTATCTAATTTCACACTGGCAGGACACCAGGAATCCATTCAGCTTTATAATAACAATTCCCACTTCTGAATTTAAAACCAAAACACACCACAAATTAGATATAACATACTTACAACAAGATAGATCTAAGCCAAACCAACTAGAATTAAAAACACGACTTGAAAAAAGATTCAACAGGAAAGAAGCTCACCACGAAACAGAGAACCACAAGCTTCTGCAACAATGCAAAGCGAAAATAAGAACCGAACCTTCTATTTGGAGAACAATGTGGCCCAAAAAATAAACTGCTTTTGGAATTCGTATATCTATTGAAATTTCTAAAATGTGATCCTTCTTTTGCAGAATATGGCTTTCTACTTTCAGATTGGATCTGATATGCACAAGAAGGAAACAGAGTACTTCAAACCCACAAACACCTCCTTATTTATATAAGAGCAAGTATAATAATAAAATATTCATATAATGCGCGTGCACACACGCACTTTTAAACGATGCCGTTCGTCAATTGCTTAATACCAAAAAAGGCACCGTGGCAGTTGTAGTATTGTACCAGAAACTCGCGACGTGTCCTTCACAGTCGGTGACCCTATTTTTAACTCCCTAAATCATTCTTTCTCCGTATATAGATAACAGAGAAGAAAATATATCGCAACGCAACCAAAATTACTAAACCAGCCATGGCCTCGAAGCTTCTAGTTTCCGCTTACCGCCGAACTTTAGCAAGGACCGCCACGACCACTGCCGCTTCTCGTGGCTTTTGTACCTCTGCGGCTGCCGTAGCCACTCCGTCACCGGAGCCGTATGAGGACCAGGGAGTCATAACTGTCAAAGGAGTGAAAATCTCTGCTCGGCCTCTATACCTAGATATGCAAGCAACTTCTCCCGTGGACCCCAGAGTCTTGGATGCTATGCTTCCGTATTATATGGCGCGTTATGGAAATCCTCACTCCCGTACTCATCTTTATGGCTGGGAGTCCGATTCCGCTGTGGAGACTGCGAGATCTCAGGTGGCAGAGCTAATCGGCGCAACGCCTAAAGAAATCGTTTTTACTTCGGGAGCGACAGAGTCTAATAATATCTCGGTTAAAGGCGTGATGAAATTCTATAAAGAGAAGAAGCGACATGTCATTACTACTCAAACCGAGCATAAATGCGTGCTTGACTCTTGCCGCCATCTTCAACAGGAAGGTTTTGATGTTACGTACCTGCCAGTGGGAAATGATGGGATTGTCGATTTGGAGAAATTGCGGTCTTCAATTAGGCCTGATACTGGACTAGTGTCGATTATGGCGGTGAATAATGAGATTGGAGTAATTCAGCCGATGGAGGAAATTGGGAAAATTTGCAAGGAATTCAACGTACCATTTCACACTGATGCTGCACAAGCGCTGGGTAAGATTCCAATTAATGTGGAGAAATGGAATGTTAGTTTGATGTCACTGAGTGGTCACAAAATATATGGCCCCAAAGGGATTGGAGCTTTGTATATGCGTAGGCGACCTAGGATTAGAGTAGAGCCCCAAATGAATGGTGGTGGACAAGAGAGAGGGATACGCAGTGGGACTGTGCCCACGCCACTGGTGGTAGGATTTGGTGCTGCTTGTGAACTGGCCAAGAAGGAAATGGAGTATGATGATAAGAGGGTTAGGGCTTTGAAGGATAGGTTATTGAATGGAATTAAATCTAAAATTGATGGCGTTGTTGTAAATGGTAGCTTAGAGAGGCGATATGCTGGGAATTTGAATCTTTCTTTTGCTTATGTGGAAGGGGAGAGCTTGTTGATGGGGTTGAAGGATGTGGCTGTGTCAAGTGGGAGTGCATGCACTAGTGCGAGTTTAGAGCCTTCATATGTGTTGAGGGCATTGGGGGTGGATGAGGACATGGCACATACCTCAATTAGGTTTGGCATTGGCAGGTTTACCACTGAGGAGGAGATTGATAGGGCCATTGAGCTTACTGTGCAGCAGGTGGAAAAGTTGAGGGAAATGAGCCCACTTTATGAGATGGTGAAAGAAGGGATTGATATTAAGCAGATTCAGTGGGCTCAGCACTGATAACTGATAAAAAGGATATTATGGCTATTTACACAGGATAACCTAGACAGTTCGGAATATAAACTGTCCGATGAAGAAGATGCCTAGTCAAGTTGGAGCTGCCAAAATACATGGCTTTTCATAGACGGGTTATCATACAGGTTCATATTTCGTGTTGTACTTATACATGCTTTTGTGAATTTCCTAGTTAAACTAGGTAGAATTTTGGCGTTAGTTGTTTTCTCAAACTTCAAACTTTATGAAATTCTCTTCTATGTATGAGCATACTATAATTTGAACAAGAGGAATAATAAATTGGCTTCTACTGCTAATGTAAAAGTTGTGTTGTTTTTATCCATATTTATTGATATCATTATAATTTTAAGCTTAAATCAGTATGACATTCACCTCATGAAGTGGAATTATCGTAAAGTAGCATTATTACTATCATATTAGGAGCAAATTGCAAATATCTAGGGGTGAGCACTATTCGGTGTTTACTGAATACTGAATTTTTTACCAAATGAAACTCTTATAGAATTTGATTAAGTAAAGTCTTTGTTTTATGTTAGCAGTAGTTGTAAGTAGCTTTGATGTGATAACTCATAATATAATCATTAATCAATTATTTCTATTTTATTTTTTTAAAAAAAAAAAATCTATTCTATCGTATGATTGTGGTCATGATGTAATAATATATTTGATCATGCAATTTTTGGATTTTTATTTTTAAATTATGCAAACTGTTAGTTAGCCTGTTAAGTTATCACAACAGTTGAGGCAATCAGTGTGATTTCAACTGTAACTCCATTTTTAATCACAACAATTACATGTGCGTTCTTTGATTGTTGATAACCTGTGCGCTACTACTACTGTTGTTCTGTTAACCATGAGTCTGTCCAATGCATTTTGAACCACTATTTCTGATTCAGCATCAAGAGCACTTGTAGCTTCATCTAGTAGTAGTATCTTTGGACCTTTTACAATTGCTCGAGCTATGGCCACCCTTTGTTTCCGCCCTCCTGAGAATCGGAGACCTGTTTCGCTTACAACAGTTATGTCTCCCTGAATGAATTTTATCATACCAAAAAGAGTTAATAACATGATTTTTTACTGAAATTGAAATTTAAAATGTTATTTTAATGTCAAGTTCTAAGTTCTAACCTGTTATAAGCTGCTGATGAACTTGTGTGCATTGGCTAGTTCTGATGCAGCTATAATTTCTGCTTCAGTTGCATTCCCATCCTTTCCATACGTTATGTTGGCTCGAATTGTGTTGTTAAACAAGACTGGTTCTTGGACCTGAAACTTGTTACATATACTTCTCTGGACCTGAAACTTGATAAGTGAGTAGCAGAACACGTTTTACTGTTTTTTGATATTCCTTTCTAATCTTTTGCCCTGCTTATATATCAGAAGTCATGCCTTATTAAATATCTTGCGTCAATAGGATAGGGTTTTCTGCTTGTTCTGTGTTCTTGAATTGAGTTTCATTGGCATTTTACTGAATTTACTTAGAATAATGTTGACTGGATCAAATTAGCACTTCCACACTGTGTTGTCATCCAAAACAAATTACAACTATATTCTCATCGAGTTAGCTTTCTAATTGTTTGATGTTCCAAGTTGCTCATAATGAAGAAATCTATGGAACAAAAAATAAAAGCTACTTTTCTTAAAAATTTTACCCTGTAATGAGTTGGGTGATATATAGCAGAGAGATTCCCTAGCTAAATAGCCCTCGTCTCTCAATGTCCCTATCTCTCGGTCGCGAACAGCCATAGCATCGTCATCTCTGCCGCCCGCCGCCAAGACCAGCTAATCTTCTTCGCCGTTTCAAGCAGTGGAGAGAAAAGTGCAGAGATATCACTTCGAAATGTTCATTTTTGTTTCACTCTGTTTATTAATGTTAAAGTAATTTTATCTTGAGAGGTTCTCATTCATTTCCACGTTTTATGTTAAACCATTTTCATAAGAATTGGAAGAGTTACAGTTTATATTAAATTGCTCTGAACTTGTCAATTGCTTTAACTGTTCTGTTTGGATTTGTTTCCTGTCATGTTATTTTGATCATGTTTAAAAGTTGAGGGTCAATATGTCATATCTACATGTTATTTGCATCAACAGATTCTGGTGGATTTCTCTCACTGGTCTTTATCTTTGATTATTGATTCAGTTTGAACTGTAAACAAACTTAATCTAAGTTTTCTCTTGCAATTTCTTTTCCATAATCTTGATTACACAATCTCATCCTTGTTCTAGCATTGTGCTTGAAATTTCATTTATTGCATTCTGGTACTAAAATTGAGCTGAGTAAACCGTTTTAGTTTAGTATGTGTTTTTTACCCTTCATAATAATAATTAGGTATCGTTGCACATTTGTTTAGAATGATGGTGGCAAATCCCATTGTATAGAAATCTTACATTTGATTGACTCTGTAGTTCTATTGCATGGTCATCGTAGGGAATTCATTTATCTTTGTCATTTTCTTTTTCTATAATTTGCTAACTGAGTTTCTATTAATTAACTAAGATATGGTTCATGTGCTGTTTTCAACCATATAAGTTTGTTTTCTTTTGACCCCTTTTTCATTTTTCTTTCCTTTTTTTTATCTTTCTTAATTCCTGGGTTTTTGAAAATTCTTGAAATTAATGCTTCATTTTCAGTTTTGTCATATGGGTTTATTATGGAGTTCAGTGTATTAAATCTATTAAGATGGCTTAATTTTTGGCTCCTTGAAGTTTCTTAGAGGCTTGCTATGAATATCTTTTCCAAACTGTATTAGTTATTTGAAATTGTTTGCTTGCAGGCACATTACATTAATCTTCACAGGTCATGCAAGTGGCCCAAAAAAAAAAAAAAAAAAAAGACTTGAACAAGAAGGTTTGTTTGTTGTTTTAATATTGTTGTAATATGTAATTTTTGGATAATTTATGGACTTATGAATGATTAATTATGATAGTTTAGATTTTATGGGTGAATTTTTTTTTTAGTTCTTCTAACGACCTTTCGAGTTTAGTTCTTGATGAGCTAATGAGCCGAACTCAAACATCTATAAATTTAAATGATCCGAGCTCGAGTCTAACCAAACCTTAAACAAGTCGAGCTCGATAGGGCGCTATTAAACCTTGAACAAGTCGAGCTCGAGTAGGGCGCTATTCAGCTTGGCTTGTTACCGCCATAATTCCCATTGATCGAGAAGGTATCTTCTATGAATGTGAGTGGTGCAGCTGGAGATTTCTTCTTTGAAAGAGGGACAGAGCATTGTTTACTTGCAATGTCATGCGTATTGGTTCTTAGATGTAGACGAGCTCTTGCTGCTAACATATTTGGCAAAGCTTCTTCTTGGTTGGTGGATATTTTGTTTGTGCTATTTCTTTCTTTTCAATTTGTGCTTTTTTTTTTTTTTGGGAAAAATGCTAACCTTTGAGACCTGCAGAGGCACAAACATTGCCTAGGAGTTGCACACTGTTGTACGCTTTAAGATGAGTGCCAAAATTGAACTAGAAATGAAATTCTGCTTGTTCTCAATGATAAGCTCCAGGTTCCGGAGTTTTGTCGAGACTTATTTGGGATTTAAAAGTTTAAATAGCTTAGTTGTTTCTTTCAATGTCTGGTTATGGCTAATGTGATGGTAGTTTTGAGGCAAGAAATTATATGGCTAATTAGTTGGGCCCCGTCCATCCTTTTTGTTGGCCTTTGCAACTGCAATGATATGGGGAAGTTAGAGGTGCTGTGTGCCTACGTGAAAAATTGTCTTAGGAGTAGATTTGAGTAGTTATAACAGATCAGTAATAATTAGTTATAAATGACATTTTGTTGAAGGTTCTTTACACATCTTCATTTGTGGTATAAGATGGTTTAGTATTTAGGAATAAAAAATCTTATATTGTTTTGTTGAAAACAATTGGTGGCTTGTTGTATAACTAGTTGTAATTAAGTCCAACTTTAGGCAGCACAAATGATGTAGTTGGAAGGTTTGGAAGCATTAACAATATGAAGGAAGACATTTGAAACCATTTTGGATAGCATTAGCGTTATGTTTTATTTTGATTATCCATACTTGAGAAAGTTAATAAGTTAATGCCCTAATGGAAGCTTTATGCTGTGACCAGTCACAGAATATATATTATATCAGAAGATCAACAAAGACAGCCAATCAACTTAGCATTACGAACAGGACAGGACATTCCCTTTTCTTTCAGAATCTGATCATCCCTGCCACCTGATCAAATAACAATCTTCATTGATTCCAAATGGGATTTGAATGGTTAGATTTGCAGTTGGGCTTGGAGCCATCATCAAGTCCTCAATTTTGCTAAAACTTTTACCGCATAATTCTCTCTTGGAGCCATGTATAAATGGTAGTTTAGGTTTAAATGTTGTTGATTTTTAAAAATTAACATTCAAATTAGGATATTGTTAAATTTAAGTCTAAAAATTGGTATATATATGGGATAATGAAAGCAATAAGCAGGAAAGCGATGTCTGTAAAGTAATGGGGGAATCAGAATCAAACATTCTCTTTTTTTAAGAGAGGCCACACGTGACTGTTCTCTGTTCTTTTCCTCTATATCTTTCCCAATGGTCTGTAATAATATATTAATGGTTGATGGGTCACCTTACTTTCAATCTCTACCTTTTTAGAAGGTGAGATGAGCTGTTAGGTTGTGTTAAGCTTTTCTTTGATGCTCTTTTTCTTTTTGTCCTTTCTCTTGCTTCTTAAATTTTAAATACTCCTCTCTGAGAAAAATTTTCATAGTAGATGTTTAAGTTTATGTGTTAAACTAAGCATATTCAGTTTCTAAGCACTATTATTATGCTTACTCTAAAATAAAAAGTCTACCAAAAAAAAAAAATACTGGCAAAAATCATTGTTGTCCCTTTTGGAAGAAACCATTGATTTGAAAAGCTGTATAATCATAATGATACTTTAAGTAATAGAGTAGATTTTATTTCTTACCTTCTGATTTGATCCAATTATAAATAGCATCATCATCCTAAAGTCAAAATAAGGTTCTACCTACTGCTTATTAGGCTTTTTAAATCTAAACCAAGTAGAAGTTCTATGCATACACACATACACAAACTAACAAGAAAATCCTTTTACTTGATAAATAAAAACATTTCATGATAATAATAATTAAGGCTTATGGTTCTATAATGCAATGTATTTCATAGTTAATGATAAGTTTCCCAAAACAGAGGAACTTTTGTTGTTGGATTCTACAAGGGACAAAGAGTGATGCCATTTTAAAAGAAGAGTAGTCTTTCATTCTACTATTGTAATAATATGTTTGATTGATTTGTGATTCCATCCCAACCATCAAATTTCTATATTACTTTCTGGTAATTACTAGGAACCATTCGATTCAATTACCCACCTCTTCTTTCTTTCTAACATCCTTTCACTTTCACTTTCTGCTTGTTTAAGATTTTTGTATTTCCTTCCTTCCTTCCCATCTCTGATTTCCTTTTTCTTTGCCCTATCCTTTCAGTTGTTTGTTATGTTATGACAGTACATGAAAAATCAGAATCCTGATTGAGTACAAGGAAGGAAGGATCTTTTCTCCTTCATAAAACTACCAAATCTCCCCTTAAGACATTTCTTTCTGTATTGTTAGTCATGCATTGTACTCCACAAAGGTACAATCCTTATTTATGAGCTTTTATTAAGTTTTTAAAACCAAAATTCAAAACATTAGATGGGTTTTGCTAATTTCGTTCTCTAACTAATGGCTTTTATTTTTAAATTAAAATCTGCTTCTAATTTAGACCATCAAGTCAAGTTATAGTTTCATCATTGAAATCATAATCAATACATAATTATAAAACATAGTTTACTCTGTCAGTGTTATTTTTAATTTTGGACCGTTAACTGAGCATATATTTTAACAATACCACACTGTTTTGTGGAAGAAAAACCTGGTAATGGTTGTTTGCAGCTAGTGAATAGGTATACAGGCTAATGACACCATCTGTTGAAATAACTTGCAATTCCTTACACGTCAAGAAATTAGTAACACTCTACCCGAAAGCTATTGTCTTTTGGGCAAGGATCGGATCCTAATGTAATTACCAACTCAAACTGTTTGAATGCCCCTCCTAGTTTTTATGTACATACATATTGTTACATTCCAGGTTCCTTCAATGTATCAATACAAAACGGTGCCGTATTCTTGAACAAGATATAAAATTTAATGTACATTTGAAATGTCTCAATTTTCCAACAGAAAATGAGCTTGAGGAAAATTAATTAATCTGAATGCAAGTTAATTATCAGTAATTACATTCAGAGAAGATCACGGATTGAAGATCAAATTGCCACATTTGCATTTCCAACTCATAGGCTTGTAATTGGAAGCATCATCTCCTCTTGCATAAGCAATATTATTAGAGAAGTTTTTTCTTGTATTTCCATGATTTGTTTGAGGATTTGTAGGCACTTGAATTGCCTCACAGTGTTCACAAGAACTACACCTTCTTTCACATCTGGGAGGCCTTGATCCTATCTGAGATCTCATCATCATCTTCTCTTCCTTTTCTATCTAACCATATTTCCCAAATACAAAACAAAAAATCATTCAAAACCCAACATTTTAACTAATCAATCTTCTCAAAAGAAAATAACTTTAATGCTTACCCCAGAAATTAATTCAGCTGATTTCGGAGTAGCTCTTCCTGAAATTAATTACAGAAATTAGTTAGATCATAATGATTAATTAACTCTAAAAAGAAAAGCAGTAAGTAGAAAAACATTAATATATACCTTCTGCCTTGAATCTAACATGGGCATAGCTCGAAATCAAGAGAAAAAGGAAGGAAATGGAGATATAGTTTAGTGTTTGACAGAAGAACATATTTTGAGCAGTACTGTTGGTGTTGCACCCTATTCTCAAAATGTATTAACAGAACAAAATCAAGAAAATGGGAAGAGAAGAGGAAGTATAATTAAACCAACTTATATAAGTGTAATAGAAGAGAAGAAGAAGAATTGATTCTTTGATTTTGAATAATATTATTGTTGAGGTGATAGAACGAGGAAGGACAAAAGAGAGAGAAAGCGAAATATGAAAGAAAAAAGAAAAGTAGAAAAAGTCCAAGAAAGCTTTAAACTTTGGATGTTGAGCTACAAATATAACATCATTTCATATAATAGAAGAAAGAGAGAGAGAGAGAAGTGTTTGTTAGCTAAGAAAGTTAAGCTAAAAGGTGCCAAAATTAAGAAAAGCCCGACTCTCTCCCTTAGTGCGTGAGTCGTATACCCCTGAAAACAAACCCAAAAATAGTATCCAAATTCCAGCTGTTATTATTCTAGGCCATCCCTTTCATACTTAATTGTTATGGAAAATGCCCTGATTTGTTTCATGTTTTCCTTTTCCTGTCCTTGAATCAAACTTGCATTTCCAATTTCAAAGTTGAACTTGAATATCAATGCCATAACCTGACTCATTCAAGGAAAATACTTTTCTGTACTTGTAGATTGATGGGATATGAAAATTTATTAATTAAAGCCACACTTTTTTCTTTTTTAATAAAAGGATTTTCTAATCATCCTTATTATATAGAATTGGAAAATTAAAAGAAAAAAAAGAGAGAATAATAAAAAAAGGGAAACGAAATTGAAAAGTAAAAGCAGGAGCAGGTGCCGCCTTGTCACTCTCTATCTCGCACACACATACAATAGAGAGAGAGACAGAAAGGAGTTTTGTCTGTCTCTGTCCGTGTTAATGAGAGTTGTGAAAATAATAACACCTCGTATCGCATCTTCAATCATCTCAACTCACATCTCACCCCATACCTTTGCTTTATTATTTTATTTTTTTTAATAAAGTAAAATGGAATTTAGCATGTTTGTAGTGATTTGGAGAAGAATGAGGAAATGTTGAGATGGAAAATTGGAAGGTTAGTAGATTACGAAATCCAAATGGCATTAATTAAAACAAGAGATTGTTATGAAAAACATTTTTAATGAGTTTCAAATGACTGCCGGTGGTCAAACGAAGACATTATTGATGGTGGTTCCAATGTCTTCCGGTGGTCAAACGAACACATTTTTTAATTTTTTTTTTTTTTTGATGTTGTAATTCAGATATTATGAATTTCGGCAATTGGAGTTCCATTCCATAACTTCAAACTACTTGTACATCTCTTTTTATTTTCATTCTTAATACCAGATCTATCATTCAACTTTTATTTATTTTCATTTATTTTTTATTTTATTTTTAATTTATGTTATGCTTATATTTTTAATTATTGAATGATATCTTTTTAATTTATGTCATCATATCTGTAAATCTTTGCTTCATTCTCATATACGAATTTGTTGTTTAATTTGAGAAATTAAATTGGATTTCATAGATTTATTTCTTTTGAAATTTTTATGATCTTTAATAACATGTTTTGTTTATCTTTTATTTTTTATGTATATTATCTAACTTTCATTTACACACTAATTTTATAATTTTTAATTAAAAATATAATATTTTTTAAAAAAAAAAATTAATTATAGTTTATAAATTTTAAAAAAGTGGCTAGTTTGTGAACAATTTCTTAAAAATTTGGTACATTAATTTTTTCAACTGACCTTTCGAAATATCTACATAATTATACTAGGTTATTACGATCAAAGCTCCTTTATTTCATCAAATACTGAAATTTTAAAATTTATCAAATTTATTTTTATAGATTGATAATTCACCGTTCTTTAATTGATACTAATCGAATTATCAAATATACTAAATATAATAAATAAATATTAAAATATATAAAATACAATTTTTTTAAATTAAAACTTAAAGGAAAAGATGAATTCAAAAATTATGAATTTTTACTAAAAAATTCAGTTTTATAAATCATCAATTTTTACCAAAATCGAATCTCTGAATACCAAATTTCAAAAATAGTAAAAAAATTTGGTAACTATTTCGAAATTATTTTGATAAAAAATTTCGGTATTCGGTAAAAACAATCACTGATGCTAAACTATTTTTTTGATTTAAAAAAAAAATTACCAAACTACTACTTTCATCCTAAAATATAAGTATATTTTATTTTGAGTGTTCTAAAATATAAATCTCTTTCTAGTATTACATGTCAATTTTTTGAAATTATGTTTCATATATGAGAAGAGTTGAGTGTTTTGAGTATATTAAAATAAGGGTATTACGATCAATTTAGTTTTTGGTCACTTTAATAATTTTTTCCAGCTCTCACTAAATAAAAGTTTGAGTAGAGTTACCACAACGCATAATAAGCTTATAATTTGAGAATTTTCTTTCAATTTTATCAATATTTCAAAATTGAGGTGCTATTGAACATAAGTTTTCGAATTGGGTGAAACTAATACAACTAATACATAGTTTGGGGTGAAATTGAAGAACTTCCCAAAGGTTAGGATGAAATTAATATTTGGGCCATATATAAATTGCGCAATAATTGTATACGAATTGTTATGGATCAGTGCAAGATATATACACATTATTTATTTGTTGTAAATAAATTATATTCTGGCTTCAAATCAGGTGCTTTAAATAAATCTATTTTAGAGAATTATTAGAATTTGATTAGAAATAATTCAATTTGATGAAACGTTAAAACATATACCAATTGTACACAAATTCATAAATAGCAAATAGTGAAATTCTTTAAAATATCAAGTTTGAAAGTGCCATAATATAGTTTGGAAGCAGAAACGTGTTCTTGCATGGGTAATTCTAAGGAAGGCCAAGTCATTGATTGATGAATGGCTGGCTGCTACGGCGGGTTTGAATTTGGGTGAGCAGCAGGTGGTTAATGTGGCTTGGGAAATACCTCCTTTGGGTTATCTTAAGCTGAATGTTGATGCGGCTAAATTTTTAAATCAAGCTATGGGTGTGGTACGGTGTTAAGAGGTTTCTCAGGTGAGTTTATATAGTGGCTAGACAGCAGCGTTTGGTGGGTTCCTTTAAGGCTGCCACGGTAAAAATTATAGTGGTTCGAGAGTCTTTGAGCTTTGAGCTCGATAAAGGAGAGTGAATGGTCCTCGATTTCTGTGAAGTTAGATGCTTAATTTCATATTCGGGTTAATACTGATTCCAATGATCAAAATTCTTCATCATTATCATTCGGTTTATATGAAATTAGTAATGCATTAATTGTTTTTATTTTTATGTCTGCCAATGGTGTGGCTCATGAGTTTGCTAGAGCTAGCTATTTGATTTCAGACCAAGTGTTCGATTTTTTCCTCACCTCCTGATTCTATTAAGGATATTATTGTTGCTGAGAATTAAGTAAAATTACCTTTAAAAAAAAAACATGGCTGTATATACCCGTTGAAACGAAATGTATGCTGACTGTATATGACTAGCATTTGTATACTTATTATAGATGGATGATAATCAAGTATTGAATATTGTTGCTCATTTTATCTCTTTTTTGTATACTATCTATATACTCGGCATATGTTACACACAGTGGCATCTTTGAATGTGTTGTCAAATATTTGTATAGCTATTATATCTTCTTTTATATCTCAATTGTATATTTTGCTTTTGATAAATCTTCTAAACTTATGTTTTATAGGATTTGAAAAAAGTTGTACACTAAATGTTTAAAATTTTATATTAACTATGTACAAATGATAACACATACTAAAATGCTAACAATTGTTAATCTAGATTTATTTAGACAATATTCCTTTTGCACACGTATTAAGAAAATATATTTTTTTTATTCCGACTTCAGAATATCTCTCTCCATCTAATCATTATATCTCACGATTTAATCATTACACTTCATAATAAAACATTAAAAAAACTCAATTAAAGAATAAAATACTTACGATAATTCTACTATCTAATTATTATACCTCACAATAAAAAATTAAACAAACTTAATTAAAGAATAAAATACTCACATAAAGTAACGCTTACTAGGAGTGAATATTTAGTAAAAATTATCGTTTCAAATAAAGAGTTTATTTTATAAATTTTGAATTTTTAAAAAAATTATCGAATTTATTTAATCAAACGGTAAATTACCATTCGGTAATTAACACTATGAATTATCGAATATACTAAATATAACACATAAATGTTAAAATTTATAAAATAAACAAAATTTATTTTTTAATCAAAACTAAAAAGAAAAGATGAATAAAAAAGGGAGAGGAGAGTGTTTTAAACTTTAGCCATTCAAATAAAAAATCCAATAAAACATTAAAAATTTAGTGACCAGCTTTTAAAAAAAAAGAAAAAAAAAATTTGTGAACTACCCACAAATATAAAGTAGTGGCTAGTTTATATAAATTGGCTGCAAAATAACTCTGCTTGTTAATGTTGTAAGTTAATTGAAGTAATTGTGGACTTATTTTTTATTTCCAACATTTAATTAGTTTCTAATTTTTATCTATTGGATGTAATTTTTACTTTTTCAAGTATTTAATGGAAAAAGTGTTAAAATTCAATTCATATAAGAAAAATCAAACAATAACAGACAGCTATTACATCACTATTTGTTTCTCACTATCTCAACAATCATCCATTATTTAATTTTCAACTATCACATTTCTCAAAAATCACTCATTATTTAATTTCATACATCTATTAATATTAAGGTCATTTTAGACTTTTTGTACTTTTCACTATAGCTTAAGAGTTTCTATATATAATGAAACGCTTAAAATAGAAAAATTAAACATGAAAGTTGTTCCTTCCTCCGGCATTCCTTCTATTCTAACAAATTATAAAACTATGAGTTTTATAAATTTTGATTCTAGACTCTCATAGGAATAGGACTCAACTATGCGTTTCATTTTGTAACTAATATATTGGAGCTTGCATATGAAATTACTAATATACTGACAAATCCTACTAATAAGGTTAATAACTTACTGTGATTTGATGAGTTCAAGGCATGTGAAGACACAGTTGTGCCTTTACTTTTAGGCTAATGTCCACTGCCATGAAAATTACACTAATTAAGGGTATGCTCATCATTTTCATTGTATTAATTACAACTACTAAAATAGGATTCGTTAAACCACATATTATCCTTAAATAAAATTACGGATCAATAATTCTATGTATTTGAAAATTTTAATGCATAACACCACCTCATTGTATTAATTGATAGAAAAATTACAGAGAGTTCAAAATCAAGCAATTAATATGAGCCCTGATTATACCAGATATGTTATGTTATGTTCTGTGAATACATCCATTATACCATTTTGTGAAATTTATTATTTTATGATATTTTATTTTAGAATAATATTTTTATGTGCTTTTATTCTTAGTTTACAATTCGATTTGTTTAAAGAAAAAATTTTTAGATTCGTCTGCTACTTATAGGTGGAATTCGATAGTGCGACTTATTTCTTCACTAAAAATGAAATTATTATTTTTTTACTCTACCATCATGACCATATTTAACAATTTTTTATATACGATATGTCTTATTTTCTATTATGAAAAAACTTTAACGTGATTAATTTATCTTTATTATTGATTATTATATTTTCAGTTTATGTAAACAAAAAAGATCACAACTACATAATTTAGTTTTTAAAACGTCTCTATCCCTTTCCCTTTCTATTCTTGCTAAATACAGCAGTAGTTATAAGCTTCCAAACCCTACAGAAATTATTTGATATAGTGTGGGTCTGCCTGTTCTATATACAGTTAATAAAAGGGACAGCAGTCCTCTTCTAAATAAGTCCATCATTTATAAAACCTACACTACTTAAAATTCTAAATCCCTCTAATCTCTACACTTCGCACCACTTTATTACTCGATGTTGACACTGTAACCTATTTATTTTGTACCCAAATTTTGAAAATAATCAAACTGATTTGGGTGGGTGTGGTGGGTGTTGAGATTTTCTTTTATTTTTTTGAGAAATCAAATCAAACCATACACGTAATCACATACATACATACATTAATTAAATATGGTTACGTGGTAATATGAGTCATCTTACGCTTAAATGCTGAAAGGTTGTGTTTTGCATGCACCTCAGGACACACATGAATTTCTAGCTAAAGTTTATGAAATGTATAGATAATTCGTTTTTTTTTTTTAATTCCGTTTCTTTTTTACGTGCGTGAAATCTCGTAATAATTATATTTTCAATAGTAATTGAAAGAAAAGTTTCTCCTAATTAAGTGCATTGAATGCAATGATCCACGCACCTAATCCAAGTTTAGACTTGTAGTTCTTCAATATTCATATTGTGAAACTACCAACTACGTCCTTATCCAACTTGTAGTTCATATCAACTTAATTAGTTGATTATCACATAATTATTTGAGACAATACAAATGAGAAGCAAAACGATCAGTCATTTAATAATAATTAGGCAGGCATAGATATTAGATAAGCCAGATTGTTGTTGTTTAGTCAAATCTAGCCATCCATTCACCAGTAGACAGTGCCCATCAAATCACTGAATACATAACTTTTTTTTTTTTTTTTTGAATACATAGATTGAAACTTTTACCAATTTCAAGTAGATATAATTCATTTTTAATATTTGTCTGTTTTGGTTAATTTCTACATAATATAATTTAATGATACAATAATTGATGGAAGAAATTATTAAATTCTTTCTAAAATTAGATGTTTTAGAGAAAATCAAACGAAAAGAAATGGAAGACAGAAAGAGTTAATTAATTAGTTCAAACATTTAATTTATTTTAGTAATTCAAGTTCACAAAGACGCTTGCAAAAATATGTTTCTTTGTGCCCTTTTCAACACCACATTGCAAAATTTCAACTTCAAGTCACTAATGCAATTATACGTAGATTAAATCTTTTATTATATAGTGATTTTATACTTTATTGTCTTAAATCGATTCATATTATCCCTTTGGATTAAATTAAAAATAAAATCCATTTTTTATAATTTGAAAAAAAAAAAATAAAGAGAAAACTGTGTATGACTAACCCACTTTAAATTGAGAAAATTACTATTTTATTCTCATATATACTTTCATAAATTATATTATTTTTTGTACTATTTGGCAAAAAATAGATTAAAGTATTTTCATTATTTATTTCTATTACCTTCGTCCATATCAAGAAGAAGAAAAAGAAGAAGGGTGATGTAGATTTATGTAAAAGATTTTATAAAAATATAGAGTATAACGATCATACCTTTATAATATATATTTATGGAAAAATTAAGTAAAACAATAGAATGACAATGTGGTGTAATAAAAATAAGTAACAGAATATGTTTTTTTGAAATAATGAGGATAAAACAGGTAATTTATAAAAATCATGTGAACAAAATAGCATTTTTCTTCTTTTAAATTTTAAAAATTTAAGACGCATTACACCTCTACAAATTAATATTGCACTGCTTGGCATGCATGAATTTTTTTTAATAATTTTTTTTTTCTAAGGTTAGTCACATCCACCCAAATTATTAAACCAATAATAATGCCTTTGAAAATAGGCAGTCCATAATGTACACAATTTTGGGACTGAAAAAGACTACGTATTCGTCTCATGGCTCTCCTCATCTAAATGGCTCTACACATGGCTTGGTCTCATCAATAACAAATGGCTTCACATCTGCCATCTTCATTGTAGATTTACCTCACATTTTTCATCATTTGCTTTGTTCTTTCCTTCGTTTAACTTGGTCTTCGACACTATTTCATAATCTGTTTAATTAGATATGGGAGATCGATTCAACCACCGGAGAACTTGCGATGTGAATCTTGAAGAAGACAAGATATTGGTAGAAACGTGTATTGTTTAATTAGCTAATTTGAGTATGAAGTTTGGTGAATATGTTCCTATTTATAGAGATGTCAATATATTTTAACGATAATTTTGAACGGAAAAAAGAGAAAATAATATTAAGGGATGAAATTGAGATAAAGAGTAAAAAAATGTGGTGTTATCGGGAATTGAAGCTGGTATATTCAGAAGAGTAAATTAGGTTTAAGTGATAAAGATGAAGTATGGATATTTTATGCACTAATAATGATTTATACAAATAGCCACAGATAGATATCATTGATGAATAGAATCAGATTTTAATTCTATAATTAAAATGGCTCGGTTAGCAAAACGGCTCTTTCAATTTCTTGGAACTATGTTTGGACTTGGTCAATGTGATATAAACGTTCTTCCTTGCAGTCCAAAATAAGTACAGTGTCTATTAACTCGTGATTTTTTTTTTAAAAAAAAAATAATAATTTTGATTTTATTTTATAAGAAGGGATAAAGTTGTAAGTTTAAGTGACAAAGATGAGGTAAGGTGGTCTTATTCGGGAAAAGAAGCTGGTATTTAATTAAAATATATTTTAATATAGAAATACATTTTTCTTAAGGAATTTACGGGAGGAAAAATAAGGGAAAAATGCAAAAAATTGAGAAAAAAAGGAAAAAATGGATTTTGAAACAAGAAGATGCCAACTCAGCATTTTTAAAATATTTTTTGCTTTAGCATGATAGATAGATATAATTAATACCTAATACAAAATATAAATATAATTTATTCTAAAATTATCAAAAACCTCAAATAAATAACACATCCTCAATTAAAAAGACTGAATTTTCTGCTCAACTTTCTATTAGACATCTGCAGAATATGAAGAACTGCACAGCTCGTAAAATCTTTAAAAATTTCAATTTAAACCCCATATCAACTACTCCTACTGTATAATACACATTGTTATGTAGTTGGTAAATTACCTCTTTATATAAAAAAAAAAAAATTCAACAATTTCTCTCAACTCATTAGCTACGACACATTACTTTTATATATATAATTTTTTTTTTCAATTTCTTTACATTATAGCTATTTTTAACTTCATTATTTACATTAATTACTTTAACTATTGCATTTTTAATATATTTTTTTTTTCATAAATTGAATTTTTAATTCAATTCAATTTTAATTGGGTTTAATTCAAATAATAGGTTTAATTGTAATTGAATATATTTGTAATTGGATCGGATTATTATTGTATTTGGCATTGAAGAAATTAAAGTCAGATGTCTGGAAGTTAAAGCTCTGGTCAAATGAAAGACTCTGGATAACTTCTAGAGATGATTAGTTGCAGTTACGAAGTCAAATCGCATAAACGAAATAAAAGCGGGATATGGAAAGTGTAGCTCTGGAAGTGCCTTGGTGGAAAGATTTGGAGAGAAAACTTACGTAACGGCTTTTCATTTCTGTATAAATAGTTAGCTTTGTACATTAAACAACCCTAACAACCAATAACAACAACAACTATCCAATCAACGAAAATCCAAATGAAACTCAAATACAATTACAGATTTCATCAAGTCTTTGTATCTGTTTGTCTCAAGTTCAATTCTACAATCATCTTCTCTAGATCTCAAGCATCCAAAGGTGCATCTCTGGATTAACTTTGTAATCATTTACTTCTATTGATTCTTCAGTCCATGAACAAACTTTTTGTGTTATCCTTCCTTTTTTGTTGATTTAATCTTAGAAAGGTAAAACCAACTTTTCTTCCAGTTGATTTAATTTTGGAAAGATAAATCCAATCGTTCTCCGGTTGATGTAATCCTGGAAAATGAAAACCAAACCATTAAGTTATGGTATAAACATAATTCAATACAATCCAAATACTGAACTTTCTTAAAAGTGCTTTAAAGAAGCGTTTAACGTGAAATCAACCCACATTCCAAGAAATCAGATTTGAGCGTATATTACAGTAGGTCTACCTATACACCTAGCATGCTCATCACGCACATTTTAAATTGTTAGCCAACAAAAAAATCTGAAAGTACAAAAAAGAGGCCAACAATATGACATTATTTTCTTGCAATTTTATGTTTTTGACCCTTTTATTTTCAATGGATTAATTTTTTGCAATACTAGCTATTTATTTCAAACACTTTCACTTTTAAACACCTTTTTTTTTGGGGTACATTTACTTCTTTTTATTCAGTTTTAAGTAAACATTTGTCATATAATCGGTCACATGTACAATAGGATTGAGAAAATTACATTACATTCTACTTAAAACTATTAGCTTTTTGCTTTGGATCTATAAACTTACAAATCAATGTGTTGATATTTTTACACGAGTTATTGTTTCTAGGTACGTTAGCAAGATGATTTCACTAATATATAA
Organism: Croton setiger; assembly: GCA_948099555.1. NCBI lineage: Eukaryota > Viridiplantae > Streptophyta > Magnoliopsida > Malpighiales > Euphorbiaceae > Croton > Croton setiger. The sequence goes on from CANUEY010352622.1 coordinate 28,768, forward strand.
TCCATATTTTGCATTGCAAAACAGATAACAATTAATAACTATTAATTATATGTTATCTCATTTTTTTAATTCAAAACTAAATAGCTAAATCGGGAAAAAAAATGTCTGTAGTGTTTTGCTTAGCGGGCGACGGTTTAGCGGACAAAGAGACCGGGACCAGACCGGTGATTAACGGTTTGTCACCGGGTGGTTAACTGGCTGTTTACAGTTTAGGCAGCGGTTTATGGTGGACCAGTTAGTGGGTGGTTTGACGGTTCTCGAACCAGATATTTTTTAGGCGGTTTGAGTGGTTCACGGGTGGTTAATCGGCAATTTTTTTAGCGAATTGAGCAGTTCAGGTTTATGATAGACCACGGATCAGAAAATGGTTAAATCTGAACCGGCCACCTCTGTAACAGTTCCGATCCGAAATTAGTAATTATATTCGAAACCGGACCGATTTCAATTAACCGCGGCCAAAACTACTAATTTTTTTAGGTGGAACCGGGCTTGGCCACCTCTAGCGACGCTAATTGGTTTTATTATAAGTGGCCAAAATTGGCCAAAAATTGTCACCGTAGCATGATCTATCAAGAACCAAGCAGCAGTTGACACGTTTGCAACGATTTGTTGACTAGTCATTCTCCACCATGGCAAATGGGCGAAAGTGTGGAGCTCACCATTAAAACTGATCCATGGTCATTCTCTCGCCAAGCTAGCAACAACCCGATACATACCCTACCGTTATATGCCACGTGAATATCATGAAGAAAATGACCTGGCTCTGCGGTTGGGGTACTGAAAACCATGAAAACGTGGCAAGTTTCCCTGAGAATTTGAGCTCCACGTGGCAGCATTTTACTTGATGGCCAGGAGGATTCGTCTCGTATACTTATATTATAGGATTTGGCTAGTGTTTTCGATTCGACTCGAGACCATCGACCCAGCCAAAATGATGGTTTTTTTTTTTTTTAATTATACGTTAAATTATATATATATTGATATTAATTTTAGTAAATTGTAATTTAAAAATATTGATTTTTTAATATAATTATACAACTACAAATTAACATTCTAAATTATTTTATATTTAATTTATAACTTACTAGAATTAATATTAAAAAAATTAAACATAAAATTTTAATAAAAAATAATTTTTTTTTTTAGGAAATACTTATATGGATTTGAATATAGGATAGCAGCACTGCAACAGCAGTATAATAAAAATTAAAAAGTGATTTGTTTGTCATTTATTAGCTTTCCATTTTCCATTTTTGCCTGGACTCCATACCCAGCCCTTTATCATATTTCCGAATCAACTTTTGTTATTTGCAGAACAGCTGAGTTTTACTACAACCTTATTGCTTGGTTCTAAGTAGGAAACATTTGTTAATCTATTCCTTTTGAACAAGAGGCCAGTGTTAATATTTATCTTTAAACTCATCTTCCTTATTGCTATCCCCAACTATATAAGAAAGAGAACTAATGTCAATACTTCATTGTAAATGTATGGCATCAAGAGGCGTAATCCATCATCTTATTATAGTTGCCATGTAATGAGCAGTGCATAAAGATTGCATTTTTCCATACTTGATCATTGTCAAAATGTAAGTATTTTTCAGGAATATAACTTATAGAATCTTTCTTCTCCTTATACAATAACTGACTGAAATTCTTCCCAATTGTGTAAAGAACAATGTTCCAAAAGGATGAAATTCTTCACAAATTTAGCATTCATCAATGCTAATTCTCTATCAGTAACAGGTAGACAAGTACAACCAAGTATTTCTTTAAACATATTATTATATTAATATTCTTCTCTTTCTTTCTCCAAAAATGCAAAACAAGTCCCAATTATATCTATTAATCCATCACAAATACATTTGCATAATTTCTAATCAATGTAATTGAAGCTGGATGAGTAAAGAATAGATGTGTTACTTGACCATTTTTCGTTGCATTCAACATTATATACAAACTCACCTACTCCAAATTCCTCAAACAATCATAGTACGTGAACCTAAATTTTCTTTACCTATTTTAACCTTTGCATTATACACAAACTGCTAAAAGACCTTGAATTTTTTGCCTAAGCGAAGATAAAATTTGTTGTGATGGTATATCCGATTTTGTCATTGTTTCAACAATTATGAGTTCTTCCTTGGATAAACAACATATTTTCAGAAGGCTCGTGATTTTGAAAGTTATTTTTAGCTTAAATAATCCAAAAACCATCATCTCACCTTTTTCCTTTAATTTCAATTTTTCTTTTTCGAAATTCAAGTGGAATATTACTTCTATCACAACCACCCAACAAACACATATTTATCTTTTCTAGAACTTTGAATAGATATTATGTACTCTTTGTAAAGCAGAGTCAAAGATAAAAACAGAAACAGTAACAGAAGATAAGCAGAATCAGATTTGATCTTCATTTAAATTTTTGAATTGTACAGCTAGATTAGATAGTTTGTTACTTCACATGTAATCACAACCTGTATAAATAGTTACATTGATTAAATAAAATTCATTCAAGTTTCTTCTTCTAATTCTTCTTAAAGCTCTAGTCTCTGGTTATCAGCTTAACACTCTTGAGTCGAGAAAGAAGCTCCAACATAAGAAGAAGTTCTTCACGCGTTTCAAAATTCTGGTTGATAAGTTTTTTAATGGAATCATGTTCACGACGTCCATCATTTTGGTCACTCTCACTCTCCAGATTGTCCACAACATTATCTGTATAGGACAAATAGGAGGGAAAAAAATTAAGCATTATGAAATTGCTAAAAGGAAAACATTTGTTAAACAAAATTTTACCTATTGTGTTCTGCAATTTGGGATTGATGCTTTCATGCATAGTATCTTCAGTATTTGAGTTATTATCCATAGCATCTACAAGACATGTAAATTTATTATTAAAATTCTAATTCTGTTTTCCTAAAAATAAGAATCTCAAATACAGTTAACCATTGAAAATATTAAATGATAGTTTATATGCCTAATTTCTTATTTTTCATTTCTTCTACCAGCCACATTTTTCGGCAACAACTCAAATAGAATATATTTTCATTAACAATATACATCAAGTTCGATTGTTATATTTTTATTAAAACAATATTCCCTTTTTTTTTTTTTTGAAAATACACAAATAATGGTGTTCTTCAATCATAACATAAAAAAATTAAACAACAAAATATTTGGAAAAAAATAAAATACTTAATTGGTCTTGAATTAATGGCTTGTTTCATTTTGTTCTTGATTTTGAATACCGATACAACTAGATGAACCGAATAATGAGACAAGTAAACAAGTATATTAGGTTGGAGAGAAGTAAATATTAGGTTTAGAGTTTAGTAGATATCGATAAGTTTATAGTTAACAGATGTTAAGATCAACTTAAGTTGTCAGGGGCAAATAGGTTAATAAGGTGTAGTAAAAGTTGTGCTCCAGAAATAAGAAAAGTTGATCTGGAAATAACACCACCCTATTATTATTATTATTATTATTATTATTATTATTATTATTATTATTATTATTATTATTATTATTATTATTATTATTATGCATAATTCAACAATGTGTGGTTTATTTGTGATAATAATAATTTAGAAGAGGTACATTTAGCTACTTCAAATTTAGTAAAATTAGTTAACTGTACATAATTAAATTTTAATAACTGAAATTCATTGGATGTGACATACAATGCATAGTAGATTCAATTTTTTCATGACATTTTTATTACTTTGACCACAAGACCATGCTTTTAGATAATCAAATTCTTAGATTAGACAACTATATATATATGTATAATTGGATAAAAAAAATTATTTTTTGCTTTTATGTGTTTCAAAATAGACTTTTTAAAATTTGAAAATTCTAAATAATGACTTTTCTCATACATTATTTGCTACTTTAAGGCAGAAGTATGTTGGGATTGTTTGTATTTTTCGTACAAATCATTTTGGCTATCAAAAGAATGAATACAATACAGCCGACGGTTACTTTGATTGGTAATGAAGGAGCCACGTGTAAAAGTGCGGTCGATATGAGGGAATAATTATTGATAGAGGAAATATTAAAATGTTATCTTCAATTGAATTGATGGGGCCAAATATAAAATTTTTAGATTTTCACTCTAAATTGAAATTTATTAATAAAATACTCTGCACTTTAGGAGATCTTTTATTTTTCACTCTGAATTAAAATTTTTGAGCTAAAATTGAATAAATTTTGTAACTTCAGGGACTTTTAATTATACAAAGAAAATATGAATGACTAAAGAAAAGAGATTTATAAAATATAAGGATAAAGATGAACTTTTTTCATCTTCCTCAAAGCAGCACCGCACTATCACATTGAGGAATTTCATCAAACAGGTGGTTCATCTTCCTCCTCCTCCTCCTTCTCCATCGCCTGCTCCACCACCTACACCTCCAAGACCTCCATTTGAGAGGAGAGAAGCTCAGAATCACCTTAGGTCAAGTCCGGTAGAGAATACAGCAATCATGGCGGCAACATAAAGAAAAGAATAGAGTTCAAAAGCTCGCAAAGTCCTTTATACGTTTATAAAGATTGAATTAGGTGGAGGAAATATATTCTTGAATCGTCTGTTTGAGAACAAAATTCTGTTTGGGGACACAATAGTAGAACGAAACTGACATTTAGCAATGCAATTTATAATGGAAACCCACCATGATCATCATTATGTGAAGGAAGCAACTTCACATGATTAACACCATTTTCAATTGGTTATGAAATTTCTGAAGTTGGCCCAACCTTAATTGGAATTGTAAAAACAATCTTCAGACCTGCATAGAAAGTTTCAATAACTACAAAGTCGCAGTTTAATTACAAAATACAATACAACTTTCTTTAATTAGAAAATGAAAACACGAAAATACAGCTCAAGCCTGACCCGCAAATTTGCATAATATCAAAGAGCACAAGGCAGCAAACAAGCAACAGTATCAAATTCAAAACCTAAAATGAAACCGCGCTACGCTAAACACCAATTCCTAGCTAAGAATGAAGCAAATGTCTGTAACTACTAAGAGAAATACGCAAAGCAGAAATCAAGCTCCAATTCAAATAAACTATTGTAAAATCAGTCAAGATGAACTTCGAAATCATGGGTTTTTTTAATAGATCATGAAGCTTGAAATTCGAGTTTGAGATTTCTTTTATAAAGGCACGAAAATGTGCTCTTTCCTAACAAATTCGCATCAGAAAAGCAGTTAGCAGCAGACTCAATCTCCTCCAAGTTGAATCTAAAGCTATTTAGATGTTCCTCAGAAGTTCCAATACCATTTTGACATTCTCCGAACAGATCCCACCCACTAAAATACTCAAGAAGGCTCACAAGTGGGGAGGCACCACCTCTTGGAACCTCCTTAGCCTGGTGGTCAGTGCTTAGCCTTCCTATCACCAACCTTTTATTTTTTCCGAAGATAAAGGAAAATGATCAGAAATCCTACACCAGCCAACAAAACGGTGACTGTTATAGCACCTGCAACAATGACAATGTGAGGAAATTTGGACGAAAGAGAACAGTTGGTTGCAAGGAGAATGAAAAACTGCAGAAACACGTATATGTTTTGTAGTAGTACTGCTATCTGCAATTCTTCCTAAAGGTTGAATTTGATTGGTATTGGACATATCAAATCCAGTGCAAGCTCTCAGTGATGGTGGAGTAGGAGGAGGAAGATGAACACCACCTGTTTGATGCAATTCCTCAATGTGATGAGGTCCGGTGCTGCCTTGAGGAAGATGATCCTTATATTTTACAATCTCTTTTCTTTAGTCATTCTATTTACTTTGTACAATTAAAAGTCCCTGAAGTTATAAATTTTATTCAATTTTAGCCCAAAATTTTGGATTTAGAGTAAAAAATAAAAAATCTCGCGAAGTTCAGAATATTTTATTTGATAAAATTCAATTTAGACTGAAAATCCAATGGCTTACAAAAATTTGGAGCCAAATTCTATATTTGGCCAAATAATGAGCCTGAAAAGCTCCAAACAAGGCCTTAAGTGCCCTACAGTGTTAGTGGGTCCTAGGATGGAAGTGGTTGTCAATCGGACCGTTCGATGTCAGTCTCTATCTCTCTCGGTTGTCCTCTTTGGTGTTCGATTATTATACAATTGAATGTACCAAATGATAATTGGGTGTATATATATAAAACTATTTTGGAGTCAATGAAGAGAAGGAATTTGAAAACATATGAAATTGCAAAATCTCATATAAATTCTTTTAGAAAATATATTATCAGTTCTATAGTTCTCATATGATTTTTTACATATACTATAATTTTTGTCCCTTACATTTTAGTAAAACTATAAAAAAAAAAAAATCATTCCATCGTTAAAGTAACAGCGTAAAAATTAAAATGTAATTTTATGGCTAAAAAAAAATGAAGGACTGGTTATGAACATTGACAGACTTCCTTCATCTTCTTCACAAAAATTCCTAGAAATGATGAGGAGGCGATGACAACAAAGTGAAGGTGAAGAAGGTTTGTCAAAGTTCAGAACCAATCCTTCATTTCTTCAATTTTAATCCTTATACCATTACTTTAACAGAAATAATTTTTTATTTTTTTTATAACTTGTACATTTAAAAAAAATAGAGAGATTTTGTAGAGAGACAAAATATTTTTCTTGTTTATATTATGTGAGTTATAATTCAATTCATAAAACTTTTATTTTAAGTAGATCATACAATTATAATTTCATACATTTAACAATACATGTATTTTATGTGGATTGAATTTGATATTTAAATTATTAATTTATATTCTATCATTCAAACTAATTAAGAGTTTTGTTGCTTGACAAAGGTGACGTAGAAATTGTTGAATACATTTAACTAATTGAGAATGTATGTAAATGGACAAATTTCTCTCTCTAGGGTTTCTTCAATTAATTTTAATGATTCCTTTATTTTATTTATATATAAAAATCAAGAAAATTAAACTATCTTAATTTGTCAATTGACGAATATCTTATAATTATTTGTAGATTTTGAAGGAAAAAATTTAAAATAAAAAATTCTGAGGGGTTGGATCCCTCCCAATCTTAGCTCAGTCCATGCTTTAATAGTGCTTTTTGTTAAAAAATTACTCTCCATGTTTTTTTATATAGCCACAACTAATGATTTACATAAATCAAGAAAGGCTAATTTAATTTTACATAAATACATATAAAAACCAAAAAACAAATATTCTGTCTAAATAATTACAACATTCATCATACGATTAAATTAGTTTTTTAAATTTAATTATTTAATTAAATTTACTATTTAACGTGAATGTTATAAAATTTTTTTGCTATTTATTTTAATTATTAATTAATTGAATTCGAATCTAATTTTAAAAAGGAATGTTATCTAATACTATTTTAATTATTAATTAATTAAATTCAAATCTTATTATAATAAGAAATAGTATATAATTAGTATACCATGCAAAAATGTCAATCAAAATATGCAAGTTGAATTAACTAATAACTATTATTTTTCATTAATTAGTAACATTAATCTCAATAAATCTATTTTGAAATATTAATTCATATAACATATATTATTATTGTTTGTTCCCAATCGTGATGACTAAAAAGAATCAAATTGAGTTGGTAAGAATATTGTCCACATACACAATTTTTTTTTGCATAAAATCTAAGTAAATAAATAAATAAAATCCTACGTTTAAAAAAATTAAATAAAATCCATAAGACATTTATACATGCAATTAATTTTTTTTAGGAAAAAATGAATTAATTTAGTTAGGTAAAAATTTATCCAATCAATTAATTTATCTAATTTATCTATCTATAACATATATAAATTGCATGAATGAGAAGAATTGAGGATAAAATTTTTATAACATATATAAAATCACCAATGGAAGAATATTGGAATGAGCTAAAATGCATCTGTAAAATATATATTATGGAGGTTAAATTTTTTTAATAATTATTTATAATAATTAATTAATTAAATTCAAATGAATACTATTTCAATTATTAATTAATTAAATTAAAATTTTATTCTAATAACTATATAATTTATTCATAATTTATTAATTAAATTCATATCACATTCTAATAAAGAATAATATTTTAATTATTAATTAATTAAATATAAATTATATTCTAATAAAAAATGAATTTTCACCTAGAGTATTAATTTGGAAGGAATCTACTACGGGAAATAGTTAATTAGACTGCATTAACTATAAATAAAAGATATATAATATATGTATTAAACTCTTATAAGAGAGTTTTAATTATGGAGCTGTGATTTCGTAGTAACTTAGTAACAAATTTTTGCTACAATTACAATTAATTAATTAATGAAAATTATTTTTTGAAATTAGATGAGGGAGTATTGAGACCATGAGATTAGACTATATCTTGAGTTACAATTAATTACAATTTCAAATCAGTATTAATAATATATTCCAATTAAGAGTATGTATTAATATTATATTCTAATAAAAACTTAGAAAATAGAATAACGAGTTTTGAAAATGAAAAAATTATTTAACGTTAATATTATCATTAATATATAAGTAATCAAATTGATTATAACATCAATAATAAAAATATAAAATGAGTTAACACGTACATTAGTTAAATTAACTATATCATCAATAACGATAATATAAAATAAATCGACCTATACAAAGCAAGAAATATTTCACATATTTTTAATTTTTTTAGGATAATTATATCTTTATTAAATAACTAAATGAATTAATTAATAAAAAATCTTAATAGTATTATTAATACTATGTCTATTAGCATTATATTTTAATTAAATTAAATATAAATAAAACTATGTTAATATAATATTGATTTTAATTAAAAAATTTAAAGTAAAATAATATTGATATTATTAATATATTTTAAAAGAGAGTTTATCTAAGCCATTAATTGAACTAATGTTATCTTTATTTTGATTTAATAACAATTATTATTATTATAATCTCCCAAAATCAATAAGTTTCTAGCATAAATAAATTCTAACTAATAAATCAAACTAAACCGAACTAGAATTGTAGTTAACTAATTGGTCAGTGGTTAATCATATTAACTATATTATCAATAACGAAAATATAAAATAAATTAATGAGTGCAACGCAAATTAAAAGAAAACTTGATCCACTAACACAAGCATTTTTTATTTTACCAAATTTACTAGGGATTCTTCGTAGAAATGAGATGAATATGAACATTAAAATAGAGTTATAATTTAATCTTCAAAGTTTGTTATTTTTTTTACTCATAACATAATTAATGATAATCAAACAAGAACTTATTATTTTTAATATTTAATCCATTAAATTATCAAAAATATTAATATAAAGAAAAGGAATGTTTTATCTCATTTCACGACTTGAAATCCAAGCTTTACCTAGCAATAGGGGTATGTGTTTATAGGCTATTTATTTATTTGACAAATATAGAATAGTTAGAATGTAAGAAAATCCATGAATAATGTGCATGAGTGTGTGGACGATAATGCAACTCAAAACTCCACATTCTATCATTTTCATATACATACATGCGGTTTATTAATAATTATTAAGCAAAATATCTACGCTGAAATTAAACTCATCAATCATTAAGATTAACTTTTTTTTTTTTTTTTAAGAGTTCGTATTTATCCAATACTGTATATATAAGTGTGATGAAGGAAATGAGTTAAAAAGGAAGAAATAAAAATAGAAATTGTATAAAAAAATAAAAGAAAAATTCAATCCTGAGATGGACATTGCAAACAAAGAGATAATAGTGAAATTATGTAAAAATTAAATTGATGGAATTCCCAATTGAAATGCAATTAAAAGAGAAAAAAACAAAAGTGTATATATATAAGTTTGGAGCTGAGTAGGGCCTAATGACGGCTTGCCATTAGCTGGTAATGAAAGCAAATTCCTTCAATGTTTGGTTTCCATTTGAATGCAAAAGTCTCAATCACTATAACTTAATACGCTATATATACACTCCCCTCTTTACCTTCTCTAAACCATAATCTCTCTTTCTCCAATAATCAATATGCCTATTTTGTTTACAAATAATGCTCTCTTCTTGCTTGCATTTTCTTCTCTCGTGCTGCTCGTCTCGGCTCGGCCTGCAACCTTCCTTCAAGACTTTAGAGTCACTTGGTCTGATTCCCATATCAAACAAACTGAAGGAGGCCGAGCTATCCAACTCATTCTTGACCAAAATTCAGGTTTCATATTGTTATTTAGTTCTTTAGATAATTATGATCATCCAATGAAATTAAACCTTAATTAACTGATTGTTTCATGTCATTCTAAATTAAGGAAGTGGATTTGCCTCCAAGAGTCGGTACTTGTTTGGTCGTGTTAGCATGAGAATCAAGCTTGTAGCCGGAGACTCCGCCGGAACAGTCACTGCCTTTTATGTAATATCTTAATTAGTGTTGAGTACTGCTAATTTTTGCATTATATATAATTATGTGCATGCATTCATGAGTTGAATAAATGAAATTTGATCTGTTATAGATGAATTCGAACACCGACAACGTAAGAGATGAGCTAGACTTCGAATTCTTGGGAAATAGAAGTGGACAACCTTATACAGTCCAAACTAATATTTTTGCTCATGGAAAAGGAGATAAAGAACAAAGAGTTAACTTGTGGTTTGACCCTTCTGCTGATTTCCACCAATATACTATTTTTTGGAACCACCGCCACATTGCGTAAGTTTTATATGTGTGTGGGGTTTATGAATTATGATGCTTTTATAAGTGAAATTTTAGCGGTTATTTTGTCCAAAATAAATTATTGATGCCTATGAAATAAGACAATTGCCAAAACCAAAAATATATATCATAGGAATTATGAAAAATGTATATCAAAACACAAGTGACTGGGAAAATATATAATAAAACTGTCATGTTTGATATATAAACATTAATGTTCATTTATGAAACTATAGTTATTGAGAACATATAAAAATTATGGTTCATTATCACTTTCTTTTGTCGGTAAAACAACATTTATGCCTTCATCTTCACCACATGTGAGTATTAGACTTGTTTGAATTATTATATATATACAAGCAAAAATTTTCGTAGTCATTAAAATAATTATTACATACAATTGTGTGATAATGATATATGTTAAAAGTAGTAATGGGTTTGTGATGTTACATGTGGTGTGGGGTTGCAGTTTCTATGTAGATGATGTGCCAATAAGAGTGTACAAGAACAATGAAGCAAAAGGAATCCCCTACCCTAAGTTCCAGCCAATGGGAGTGTACTCTACATTATGGGAAGCAGATGATTGGGCAACAAGAGGAGGACTTGAAAAAATTAATTGGAGCAAAGCCCCATTTTATGCTTACTATAGGGATTTTGATATTGAAGGATGTCCAGTTCCTGGACCAGCAAATTGTGCCACAAATCCTAGAAATTGGTGGGAAGGTACTAATTACCAAGCCCTAAATGCCCTAGAAGCCAGACGATACAGATGGGTTCGTATGAACCACATGGTCTATGATTACTGTACCGATAAGTCTCGAAACCCAGTTCCTCCGTTGGAGTGTAGAGCCGGAATCTGATGAAGCTCAGGCAGGGGGAAGAAAAAAAAAAGAATGAACCAATTTTGGTGTATATATATATATATATATGTCAATTTGCAGACTTTCTAGTTTTACTGTTTCATTTTTATGTATATGTTACACGTACGTGTTCTGTTGTACAATAAAACTAGTAGCCATGCACTGGGAGGGTATAAAGGGAATAAAAGTATTAAGTGATTACTTATAAATTTATTTGTAGTTTGATTTTCCAAGTGGAGAAGAGTCAATATGTTCATAATATTGTAAGCATACGAGTGTGTATATGGTTCTGTGCTGAATAATAATAAAATAAAAACACATTTCCCTTTTTTTAAGTAAATGCTGTTAATTAGTTAAAATCAGTTTTCCTCAAATAGAGATAGTATAATATCATAAATTATTGAGGAAAATATAAAATATTTTTATTCAGTCTACTTAATAGATAATAAACAAAAAATCTCTAAAATGAATTCAAAAATTAAGTATTCAATTAATTTTTAAATAGTAATGAGTTTTGAATTAATCTGCTCTCAAATTCAAATTCATGGGTTTTAAGTTTTTGTCCACACGTAAGTTGTGGTAGCTTGGAAAATTGTCGCTCTCGTTTATTTTATTTTATTTTATTTTTAAAATCAACCATTTTTCCAAATAAACAATACAATGTTAAGTAGAATGTTGGTTGATTTCGAAGACTAAAGTAAAGACCCGGTAGACTATTTTTTAAAGTTCACGAACTTGAGAGTAAATTACTCAAAACTTAGGGATGTACATAATTTGCTTATAGAGAGAGAATACAAAAACTAATTCAATTACTGTTCCATTCTGAAAATGTAATTAAAAAACTAGGAGTTGATTGTTCATATAGAGGTTTATGAGAAACAAAAGATGTTGCATGACTATGGAGAAAAGGTTCTGATTTAGCCTTCCAAGACAAAGCTGCAAATAAGAGAATAGAAGAAAAATGATATTGTATGTAGTACTTCCACTTATTTATTGTTAAATTTAAACCAGACTGGCCAATTAAATCAGTTCAAAATACAATGCATGAGCCAGAACAGAGAGTTACTAAAGCTGGAAAAGGACACTATTCAATTCTGTTCCTTTATATTTTCAAAATATTGGTCCCTAGCCATTCACATTTTCTCTCTTCAATAATTTGTTTGATTCATATATGGTCCTACATTACAAGGGAATTTCTAATTTTTTTTTCATTCTCCTTTTTTTACAGATAAAGTTCATTCATTAATAAGGAGTATATGACAAAAACATTAAGCTTGTACCGCATAAGATCCATAAAATCATGAACTACAAAATCAAAAGATTAGGAGAAGCTTTTAAGTTCAGCAAAACAAACCACACCAAATGAGATACATAAATGAAGAGAAGTGCCTCACCCTTTCTTCTTCCAGGCAACTGTTCCGTATAGGGACCATCCTTTGTATCTATATCCAAATTCAACAAAACCACCATGGACTAAGTGATTGTAGTGGAGGAGAAAGTTGAGATTTTGGCTCACTCTATAATTCCTAATAGCTGCACCTGTCAATATCAAAGAAATGAACATCCAACAAAATATACAACCAAACAAACATTTAACCAATCAAGAAACTTGAGATTACGTGCATCTTTTTTGGATCATTCATTTAAAATGTGTAATCAAGTCGACAATCTTACAGATAAAGTTGGTACAAAAAATAATGGATTGAAAGCAGCTTACCATCGGAGGATGGAAAGTCACTTTAATGGAACAGTAAAAATATACATATATATGAAGTATAAAACGCGGGTGGTACGCAGCAACATCATCGAATGCCCTGCTTAACATAACTGCTACCTTGACTTCGCTCTTCTAATTCTTAAATTATGTTATATGAACTGATACATAAAGTGCAGTATGTGTTCCATCTTTATCTGAAAACCCTCGTACAATACCTAGACTTTCATCTCCGTGTTGTTGATTTTAATTGCGAGTGGCTCTGAGCAGTAGGGACAATTTCCAAACAGGACATTAAATGATCTACAAAATAAAATAAAAAAATTACATATAAACTGTAAGTCAAATGATCAAGTTCCAAAGAGAAAAAACTAAAAATTAATGGTAACAAAGTGTATCTCTGCATGCGTCCCTGATTGGAAAATGGAGAAATCTAATGAGATATTTGGATAAATATTGCTCAGTTCCTGAAAGAAAAGTGCATAAGCAGTAAAGGCTGTTGCTGTGATAAATTTAGCTTTCCCAGAAACTCCTGAGATGTATGGTAAAGATAAACAAACAGCACTTAGCAGATATTTAGGAAATGAAGACAACGGGATTGAATGAAGCTACTAAAGTTGGCAGCCATTCTTCATCAGTGTGGTTAAAAAGTACGTTATGCTCGCTCAATTAAGCTCACTCTTTTAACGTCTCCAACTATTTTGGTGGTTATTTTAAAGTAGTAACTGTAGAAACTAAAGAGTGAAAAAAATCGCGTAACCAGCATGCCTCATCGCTCGTACCTCCCATTTGAATGGACCTCAGGCACTTTCAGAAAGGATAGTTCTAGGGTATCTCAAAAACTTCCAAAATAGCATAGTGCATAGTTGATTTAAACCAAAAAAAAATTGATTTAATATTCATATATGTTCCACAACAATCCGCCAAAATTAGTTATACTGTAATTTTTTTTTTTTAATCAAACCACTGATATTCCAACTGAAAATTTCAATTCTGAGGATGAAACTATGAACAGATCCACAGAATAACTTAGACCCTTAGATTTTTACCAGTCTTGCACTGTAGTTGATATGTATGTAAATATGATAACTAAGATATGATAAAGGGCTATAATATAAATACGATAGAAGTTAAATTTTTAGTGTCATATAACTTTAATTAATTTTTTGGGAAAACTGAATCATTGATTGATTAGAACTCTATCTCTATATGAATGCCATTTTCAACACAGTAGTCGAAAAGGCTTAGTGAACTTGATTAGCGGGTTTGTTCTACCCATAAACATGTACAAATTTATGCAAGATAAAAAAGGGCACAATGAGTATTTAATACCACTATAGAAGAGAGTGGCCTGAGTATAGCATAAATAACAGTTTGGTGAGTGTTACTCTTGGCATATCAATAGAATTGGAGCCAACTGAACGTAATAATCCCCAATTAGAGACATGAAACAACTAATATACATGCAGGAATCAAATAACCAAATAAAGGAAAAATCATGGGAAGTGTACTTACTGCCTTGTAGTTGTGATGGAACGTAACCATTCCACAAGACAAACACTATGGTAAGTCCGGTTGCAATTGCTATTATCACAGTTGTAGTCGGTTCCAGTTCCACTCCTAGGTCCAAGCTCATCGTCTACAAATAAATTTCAAAATTAAGTTGAATAAATTTACAAATATGTATGACTGGCTTATATGCTGTCTGACATTTACCAACTGGAAGACATTGAGCATAACAAATTCCGCATTCGAATTGCTGATCATTCTTGTGGGTGTTTGGGGGCTTTGGCACTTGGGTCTCTAGAACAGACGTGATATTTTCTAGAAAGGTTCTGTCCTTATTCCTACAAAATAATTGAAGCATGAACCGAATATTCAGTGCTTGCCAAATAACAATGAATACAGAAATTTTCACAAAGTGAAGCAAAATGCGAATTATTTGATGAATAAAAAAGAATTGAAATAGAAAATTTGGTTGATTATAGACATGAACAATGGCCACGCTGAAATTAGCAATAACATGTCTAAAAACAGTATCATTGATTTGCACACCAGATCAACTAAGGAGATTAAAGATTGTACCATTGCTTGCTATTTCTTTGCCATAACTTTCTGAAATTGTTCACAGTTGTAACTGGACCCAAGAAACGGCACCTAACACAACTTAAAAATTCAATACTGAAAATTTAAAGCAGAAGCTAGCTGCAGCAGTGGCACTGGATGACAGCTTACTCTGGTAATGATCTAGGATCTTTGGCATTGATTAGCAACATTATGAAACAATCATTTCCTGATAGAAATTTGAAGGTAAAAGACCGAAATAAGAAGAGGAAATGAGAAGGTCAAATAACAAGACATAAAAGAGAGAATGAAATTGATATACATGCATCACTGATATAACCAATTTACCAATATCAATATGGCGAACTGATGTGGCATGAGATGACTGTTTCAGATTGACAACAGCAAGAGAATTATCAATATCATCTAAGGTGAACCAAAAGTCTTGAAGCCTCTCAAGATGCTGGTACATTTACAGACAATAAACAATATTGTTTGACGATAATTGTTAGTGCTACAAAATCAAAGGACAGGAAAGAAGCTTTCCAAAACCTCACTACAAGCCCTAAACTTTTATGATTGAAGAGCTAAAGAATTATGCAACACCAGCAGTACTCCACCTCATGGAACTGCTGCACCAAATCTTTCAATCTTGAGTTTGTTGACCATTTGACATTGAATATAAAAGGTACATCCTAGAAGAAGTCAAAATGTCATTCAGCATAGATTAGAGTCCTAAGTACTCAAATGCCAAAGAGATTATGGGGGTACTAACCGCAGAAACTGAAGGTGGACACTTTGGATATGTTTTATCCAATTGAACTTCCAGAATATGCACTTTTCCCTTTTTATCTCTGGTCAAGCATACAAAAAGATTAGTCCAAACGATATGACAAATGAAATTGTAGATAAAACACAGAAAAATCAGGATACATAATAGCAAATAAGAGTATAAAGGCAATGCAATAAGTGGGTGATGTTGGTGGTGAAAAGAAAATGCAACCTTTCAACAGTTAACAAACCCCAATAGGCATTACATGTCCGATCATACTCATATAACCTTAAAATCCCAGAAGCTTGTACATACTAAACATGCTGGCTAGCTTTTGGTAGGTAGAATTACTAATACTAACAAGGGTACTCCCAGAAGTTTTGAGGCAATATTCAATCTTTAGATACAAACTGTCACTAATCATTTATGCCTATAAACTGCAAATGTTTGCATAAGTTGAAATAGAATTTCAATGATTGTAAGTATAACATATATATAAATCGAAATAAAAGACGATTCAACAAGCAATGCAAGAAAAAAATGGACTGTCCTTCTGTTGTATTGGATGAATAGAAAGAACATCTTACACAGCACGAAAGCTAAGAAACGTTAAATCTGCTGCCAAGTTCACCACATGCTCCCATCCAACCTCCTCAATCTGCAAGTAAAAATGTAACTGATCATTGGCTTGTCAAGGAATCATGAAACAAAAACATCAATGCAATGTTGTGTATAATATACCGTCATGAAGCAGGTAAAGTTCTTTGCCGTTTAGACGTCATGAAACCTTTAATGTAAGCATATATCCGAATGGATGTGAAAACAATAGAAAATTGCCAACATCTATCATAATCAGAAACATTACCTCTGCGTATATGGAGCTGTAAAATGAAGAAGAATTCGCTATATTCATACAATTGTTCCGTCCAACATTTTCCTGCCAGTGAAATGGTAGTTTAGGAAATTAATCAAACAGGTGGTAGGCTTGTTCAACGACGCATAAAATGTATGTCAGTACCATTTCATCTGACTCCTTCTTTCGGATATGCGGAACGTACACTTCGTCTCAGCAGCCAAGTCAGGCCTTCAGGGAAACGACATTCATTTGACAACCGGAAAACGAGTTTACTATAACGGGGCAACTTTCACACACACACACACAGGGATACCTTAACTTAGAGGTGCAAAATCGACGGTTTTCACAGGGATACCTTAACTTAGAGCTGCAAAATCGACGGTTTTGGCAGGAACCGGCCCCGCTACTAAACTCGGACCGGAACTGTTGGAGGGGCGAACTAGTTTATATTCAACTATTTCTTGAACTGTGATCCGTCACAGCCCGTGAACAGCTCGAACCGCACAAAAAACCAGTTAATCGCCCATGAACTGCTTGAGTTGTTCAAAAAATTGCTGGTTAACCAATTATAAATCGTTCAAAAACTGTCAGTTTAGACCACTTAAACCTCTCACTAATCGGTTTGTCATAAACTGCCACCTAAACCGTGGACTGCTGGTTAACCGGCCCAACGACCAATGAGAAGAAGAGAGGATTTGATTTGAATAATTGCTGAATTGACGAAGGAGAAGAAGATTTGTGCATATAATATATTTCAACTCAACCGGGGGAACAAAATCATCTTCCATGAGGAGAGAAATTCGTGCTGAATATTGGCTTAATTGTCCAATTACTATTGATTCTCTTTGTGAATGGATTAGGAATTCAAATAGTAAATCTTCTTACATAAGATGAGAATTAGGAAGAAAAAAGTCCTTAAATAAGGATTTCAAGTGATATGAAGTTTTTTAAGTTTGATCATATTTTTTTGGCATCAAGTTGTCGGCAGAAGAGAATTTGGGGTTAAATAACTTCTTAATCGAATTTTTGCATGGATTATTAGGAAAAAAAAATTAAAGTGAATAAATAATAGGGTTTAAAAGCCTTTTTTTTCCAAACTTTTTGTTTAAAAGGTTTAAACATTTTGCGTTTGTGAACACAATAATCATGTATGTACGTATATACTATATGCTATGAAGTCAACTTAAACAAACAATGGGAATGAAATTTATGGTGGCGGTGGAGATAAATATTTAGCAAACCAAGGCATTTTTTGAAAAAATAGACATTACAATTTTCAATAACATAATAAATGAGATTATTCAATGAAATTGAATTTCCCCACCTACACATTATTAAGTTTCAATTTTCATACTAGTATAAAATTGATCACATATCAACAAACACCATCTAAATGTTATTAGAAGAAATGGAAAATAGTACAAAGAAACTATCAGCAATGCTAATTCTGATTACATTATGGTTTATGATTCTGATTTCACCGTCAGTGGGTTGCGGCAGGCAGCAGCAGTCGTTAGCGGATGGCGGTGGATGTAAAAGCTGCATTGTACATCAGTTGAAGGACGGGTGCCCATCTTGCACACCAACGCTCCGGTGCATGGCTCGGTGCATGTGGAGTGGCGTATCGAAATCCAAGTGTATTAAGAAATGTGATTGTAATGGTAGTATGTTAACACTTTCAGATTGCAAGAAATGCATGTCTCGCTGCAAATGTAGCTGTGTTTCCATATAATTCTTTCCTTCCATATTTGAATTTTCATATGTATGACTATGAGTCCTACAACATATCTGTCTCTATTGTAATTTTACTGATCACATATGCTTGGAGTTCAAATTGCATAAATTATTTGCTTTTAGTTTTGTTTTTGTTACTGTTTCACTTTTTGATTTGCAATTTTCATTTGGTTGGATAATGAATGCAACCGCCAGCCGATCCATGGCCCACCCGCCCAAAGCCAACGGCCATTCGATCCAGTTACGTTCCTTCCTCTTGACGATCCATAGACCACTGGGCCTCGGCCCGACCGGGCCCATAGCCATATCGAATGGGTCGAACCCAGAACTTTCAATTTTTATTTTATTATTTTTAAAAACGTTTACATTTCAGAATTAAAAAGAAAAAATTGATTCCATTAAATTTTAATAACATTGTCAATAAAAAATAAAAAAGGACACTCTCCATATTTGTAAAATAATTATATAATAATACAATAGTTATACAATAGTGGTATAAAAATTGTATAAATTTTAATTTTTTTTCATGTTTGTATAAAAAGTATACAATAGATATATGTATTTTTTTTATTGTGACATTTTTTTGTTAAATAAATCAACCAAATGTTTTTTTATTTAAGTTATTATTTTAAACAATAACTTTTTTTTCTAATTATTTTAATTGTTATACCATTTTCTTAAGACCTCAATTTTATTAATCGGGCGAGTCTTCTTTAAACGCTGGACTATATGTATATATATATAAGAAATAACAAAATGAGACAAATGAAGGTAACCTAACAGTGAAAAATGAGAAGTAATTATAAAAACAAAAACATTGTAATAGCAATTAATTAAAGTGATCATCCTAAAATTGAGGGGATAATGGTATCTTTTATATCAAAAAGGAGTTAAAGAAAAAGTTGAATGAGAAACTCATAAAAGCTGACAATAACCTACTTAACAGTAAAACAGACAACCATAGAACCATCCATCCATTACATAAAAACAACAGAAAAACTTCTTTCATTTCAGATGCAATTATTCATCTTTTGGTCACAAAACAGACAACTTATAAACTACCCAAAATAGTTATATCAATAATAATGTAATATTATAATACTAAAAAAATGTCACATGCAAATAGAAGGCCTTAATTAATCTAACCATTATCTCGATAAGGTGACACTTTATGCATTATTAATCAAACAAATTAAAGTGAAATGTGGCCACAAAGAGAAACCATGTAAACCAAATATAACCTTATAAAGACATATTTGTTTATGATAAGTTTGCAAGAAAATGCCAAAACAAAAGGGACAAGACATGCACTTACATGTCAGACATCCACCATTTACACTACTTACTTCTCCATTCAAACTTAGACAATTAAAAAAAAAAAAGATAAGGAGCTTGGTTCTTCTTCTACTTCAAGCAAACTAACTCGGCCATTTTATTGACCAATGTTTTCAAAACCCCACATGGACATTTACAAGATTTGGATTGAATTAGTTGATTAGAACTGGAATCTTGGGTTTTTCCTTAATATTTTTGAGTAATTTTCATAATTAAAAATCTCAAGATTATTTAAAAAATCATAATGATTTAGGACTTTTTGTAGAAGAAAGAAGCCCTCATGCAATGCAAGAAAAGCTCTCTAAGTTAAGAATTCTAATTAAGCTCTTCGTTGAAAGTGTAGTCTGATTATTAAACAGAAGTAGAATGCTACAAAAATGAAATCTGGCACTAAAACAATCGATATTATAATAAACACATTATAGTGAATAATAATGAGATTAAAAACAACAAAAAACGAAGATCAAAATCTATATCTAAATTAAAGTAGTAATACAAAACAAGACAATAATAGTAATACGCAGAATTGCTGGGTGGCTACCTGTTATGGAGAGGATTGGGTCCGCTTGGGATGCCTCTCTTGAAATCCAGAGTGGTAGGACTTGAGAAAACAATAGGAGTAGAACTATAATTAGCAGAAACAATTCCCAGATTTAGAAAAACTACCAAAATCAGCATCACTGCAACTACTGCTACCGCCATTAATTCTGATCACTAAAGGTAGGTAACTTCTTAGTTTGGTGCGTTTGGAGTGCCAATTAACCAACAAAATCCAAATGCATATAAAACAATAATATCTTCTTGGAAGATGCAACCCTGTCAGTTACTTGATTGATCTTTCTAATTTTTCACTAATTAAATATCACCGCATGATCCATTTCTTCTTCTTCTTCTTTTTTTACTTAGGATTAGGAATAGGTATAAATATCATTCAATATATAGACTTCAATTTCTTTGTTTTAAATTATCTTCACTGTTTATCACATGAAACATATAAAAATTTTAATTAAGGTCTTATTGGATTTGGTTTCTTTGATTTAACAGCGAGAAAAGAAAATCTGGGAGAATAGTTTCAAATTTTAAGTTATTTTCTATCTGAATCTAAATAGAGGAAAGTGATTTTTCTCACTTATTTCTGTTTCTATTATTATTATTATTATTATGGATTTAATTCCAAATTAAATTAAATTCATCGTATAAATAGTTCTTTTGCAGGAAGTCTGTCAATAATTTGTCTATATTGTTGTGAAGAAATAATGACAACTCTAAACTAATGTTCTCCATCCTCTTTCCCTACATGCAACATTCTCAAACTCATTCCAAAAATGGGACAATATCAAAAACGACTCAATTTTTAATCATACTCTTTGTTCTTAAAAGTGTTATACTTTAATTTTTAATTTTTAATTGGTTTTGTTTATACTATATTTATAATTTGTTTATAACTAAAAAGTGGATATTCTGATAATTATTTTAAAAAATTATTATTACTTTCTCAGAATGTGTTAAAATTTAGTAGGATATTTTATATTAAAACCCTTCAAAAATCTGATTGAAAAGGAAAATAAAAAGAAAATGCTTCCCGCATCATAATATAATGATATTGATACATTACATATACATATAAATTACATTAGGGTATTTGAAAGTAAGCCCAAAAGAAGACATAATTTGAAGTGCCACATCTCTTTTCCCATTTGGGCTATATTTCCAGATTGATGTCACCAAACAAATACATAAATGCAGGTACCTCATTTCATTGGGCCACTATTGGGTTCTCTAGTACAAGCTATTCAAAGTACTGCAAATTTTCTTTCTTTTCTTTTTTTTTTAGAGATGGCACTTTTTAATTAAATAAAGGGGTAATTACTTTTGGGTCCCTGAGTTATAGCGAAATTAACTCGTAGGTCCCTCTATTTTAGAAATTATATCATCGGGTCCCTAACTTTTGAAATATTATACTCTCAGGTCCTTCCGTCCAATTCTGCCGTTAGTCAACGAAAAAGTCAACGTTTTTTTCAAAATGACCAAATTACCCTTTGGTTTATTTGAATCGAACCATGGTTTATTTGAATCAGACCTGTGGGTCCCACTCACTATAAAAATAAAAAGATGACTTAAGTGAGATTTAAACTCCTAACTTCTAATATATATAATAAGATGTTAACCAACTGGACCAAACCAAATTAATATTTTATTTTGACGTGATAATATTTTAATGTAAAAGCACAACTATTCACATTTTATCACTCTAGCAATTATTTATTACTTCAATTAAGATTTTATTAAATAATTACATATTTATATTTTAATCATCCTATACAAGTCTGAAAATTAGAAGGGAAAATTTAATTTTTCCGAAAAATTAAAAAGAGTTTACAAAAAATTTGGTTTTTATTTTGAGAAATTTAACAAAAATTAGAAAACTCATACTTTTATTTGGATAAATTAACAAAAATTAGAAAACTCATATTTTT